>JACDRP010000446.1:0-46690 GCA_013841185.1 Hycleus phaleratus | reverse complement strand
GCGCCCCGACGGCCGGTCCTGGCCCCAAAGGCCCCTATACTGATAACGTCGGCAGTCTTGGTTATAACGAGATTTGTGAATTCCACCGTGACGGTAATGTTGTTTTCTTGGAGGATATGAAAGTGCCGTATTTGTATGATGACAATCTTTGGGTCGGTTTCGATAATCCCAAATCGGTAGCATTGAAAGCCCAATATGCTCAAGAACACAATTTAGCCGGTGTTATGATTTGGTCGATTGAAACCGACGATAAACACGGCTTCTGTGGTGAACCGTATAGTCTTTTAAAATCTGTTAATTATGTAATTAAATCGTAATTAAATAAAGACTTGTATTCGTGAAATCTTATCTTTTTTATCAAAAATCAATATCGCTATAAAAGGGCAAACGGGGGATAAAATAATGCAATTGACTTAGCGACAATGGATATGAAACTACTGATTTTGGTGTTAATTCCGTGTTTTGCGGTCTTAGTCGAGCCAACAACCGGTAAGAATCGACAAAATTTGGTAATTTCGATTTTCAATTTCCCATTGTAGACAAAATATTGTGTTATTATGCCAGTTGGGCGGCCACACGTCCCGGTAATGGCAAAATCACGCCGAATAATTTAGATCCGAATTTGTGCACGCATATCAATTACGCTTTCATTGGCGTTAATGATGATGGTAGTTTAGCAATTTTGGACAACAAAATCGATCTAGAAATGGGTGGTTATCGGAATTTAAGCAGTTTGAAACAAGTCAATAAAAATCTAAAGGTGCTATTTAGTATCGGTGGGGCGTCAGCTGATACAGCAGTCTTATCAGCAATAGCAACAAATCAAGCCAAACGTTCTAGAATGGTTCAAAGTTCAATTGAATTTCTACAAGAGTTCAATTACGATGGTATCGATTTAGATTGGGAATATCCATTAGAGCAGGACCGGGCAAATTTTATTCAATTATTGCAGGAAATGAAGGAGGCTTTCAAGCCGCATGGCTATCTATTAACAGTAGCAGTAGCGGCGATACCAACAGATGCCGCATACGATGTCCCAGCAATGTCCAAGTATTCCCAAATAGTCCCGAAATTACCACCATTTTCTAATCGTTTTGTTAACAGTATTTTAGATATGATCAACGTTATGACTTATGATTTCCACAGTTCATGGTCCGGTGTAACCCAACACCATTCCCCGCTGTATTCCGACCCATCTGAGGGCGAATGGCAACGGGACAATCTCAATGCAAATTCGTCAATCACACACTGGATTCTGAGCGGTGCTCGACCGGAAAAACTGGCAATTGGCGTAGCATTCTACGGCCATAGTGTGATTCTAAGCGATCCAAATCAGCATGGTATTGGGGCTGCGACAAATGGACCAGCTCCACCCGGTCCATACACCAACAATATGGGCACATTGGGCTATAACGAAGTACAATTTTATCATCAATTATTACTTTAACTTTATTGTTCGGTTTTAGTTGTGTGAATTTCACCGTGATGGTCAAGTTGATTGGTATGACGTTCAGAAAATTCCTTATCTGTATGACGGCGATCTTTGGGTCGGTTTCGATAATCGCAAATCTGCGGCTTTGAAGGCTGAATATGCTAAAGAACACGGTTTGGGTGGTGTTATGGTTTGGTCGATTGAAACCGACGATTGGTACCATAAATGTAGTGGAAAAAAACTTTTAAACGCTATTAATGGTGTTATTAAACCGTAATTTTAAATAAATACGAAATACAAAAATAACAATTTGGTAATTATATTTCCGAACTACAACTTTAAAATTACCGCTCACAAATAATGACAGATCTTATAGCGCCCTCTGTAAAGTCAACCATTTCAAACTATTGCTGGAAAGCCAAGTGTATCATTGATTCAGTAGATTTAAGACTTTTATTTTTAGATTCAAGAACCGATAGAAAATTAATTTTAAATACCATTCTATAAATTTATTGATAATAAATTGGTCTAAATGCGTTGCAATGGATTAATTAGTAGTAAATAACTGGTTATTTTTGTACCTACAGAACAATCTATTAAATATCATTTATTGCATTATTATCGGGTGGTTTTATATTAATTGTAAATAATCAACTAATTATTGCTTTATTACACAATAATTATGGTTTTTTATTGTAAAGTTGAATTAAAATTGATTTTTTTAATATTGAGAATAGTTCATTAGTATTTCGCTAGGTGGCGACCGATACATTTGGCAACTCGGAACGTGGATTTGAAGTTGTCAAAACTGTCAATGGTATTTTCACGTGTTTTTCAAGAAAATAAACATTTAAAAATTGTAAAATCCTAATTTTTGCTAATTTTTACTCTACCTGCTATTTTACAACAATTCCAAAATGGTATGATACATTTATAATGTTTATAACGCAATTTTAGCTTTGTTTATTCAAATTTGAGGTTATGTTTTGTTAATTTTGCTATTTTAGCCAAAATCGAAGAAATTCATCGATAAAAAGAACGCCGTATCGTTCCAATTAGTCCATAGGAGTCAACAAGATCCGTTAATTGCGGACGATGAAGCCCCACAGATGGTGTTAGTTGAAAAACACAATTTGAATCAAGAACGACGTACACAACGTATTGAAGAACAACACAAATATGGAATCTATTTCAACGATGATACCGATTATTTGCAGCATTTAAAAGATCGAGATGATCACCAGATGGAATGGCCGGAACATATCGAATCGGAATTGGATGAACGCCGATTGAAACAAATCAAATTCCAATTACCAACGCAAGTTTTCGCATCCGAACAAGAAGAAATCGAAGGGATGTTGAGTAAAGCTGCACCAATTACAGGATTACAATTAGATTTAGATCCGGATTTAGTTGCTGCAATGGATGATGATTTCGATTATTCAAATCCTGATAATTTATTGGAGGATAATTTTATTGAATTAGCCGATGGTGTGGCATCTGATGAAGAAATCGATGATGATTTTATAATTAGAGAAGAAGATGAAGATTATACAAATAGTGAAGATTTAGATGAAGTATTTTCGATGAAAAGTTTCGAAAAGGAAGAGACCAAATCACGATTCACTAATTATTCAATGAGTAGTTCAGTAATTCGTAGGAATGAAAATTTAACTTTACTCGATCAACGTTTTGAAAAAGTATATAATTTTTATTGTTGTTAATTTGAATTTTAAAATAAATTTCTAGGATTATGAAGATTTTGATGAGGAGAGAATTGGTGGGTTGGATGGTGAAGATATTGAAGGTTTTATCGAACATAATTCGAATGTTTTATTGAAAATGGCTGATGATTTTGAGAAAGAACATCAAAATGAACAACTCGAATATAGTGGTGATGGGAAATTAAAAACGAAAATTATCCAATTAGCCAATAGTCAAAATGATGATAAATTTGTTTATATTGAAGTACCTGAACAGGAGAAATATGATTGTCAATCAATTCTAAGTACTTATTCGAATATTTATAACCATCCAAAGACGATAACGTTACCGGTAATGTATTGGAAATAATCCAAATAGAAGCGTTACTGAAATTTGAAAATTTTAATCCAATTTGAGTTAATTCGTTTGATAAAACTCGAAATAAATACATAAAACATATCATATAAGAGTTTAGGAAGTCTCAATGACGCCCACATTATTGTTGTTTTCGGTCTCTTGAGTTTTCGTTGAAACTTTGTGAAAAAAACCACTTCCATATAGTTTTTTTCTAGACAAAAATCATTGAAAATTCTATATGAAATCGAAAGAAAAGCAAGTGTCTTTTATTATTTTTTAAAATAAGCTCTTTCAGTAGCGCTTTAATATCAATTCCATTAGGTTAACGTCGATAAATTGTATTTTCTTCTGTTCAATTTGTAGAGAACTTCCAAGATCAAAACACATAAATCAACAGGAATTCCATTAAATGTATTAGATGAAAACAAATTAACACGAAAGAATCTTGAACAAATCAATGTGAATTACGATAATAATGGTACAAAATCAATAGTGTCACGTGTATCGGAATTGTCGATACGTCCGAAAGATGAAACCATAGATGAGAAACGTGAACGTAAACAGAAATTCAAAGAGTATAAACGGGAACGACGGTTTGAAAAGAAAGCCAATAAGGAGGCTTTTAAAGAAGAGGCCAAACGACAAGTTAAAAATACGATCAATAATATGTACAGTAAGAAAATTATCCAATAGTAAACAATAAATTCGTTAACTTTATGAAAATATGACCGATAAGATTCACTGGTAATTTTTTTCTATCCACAAATAATCGAATGGAAATTTATTTAATCAATGCATAAATTAAACGTTGCAATAATTTAAGTGCATAGATTATAATAATTATTGCATATTTGTTTGCAGCCTTGTATTAAAACGAATTACGTTTTAAAATCTACCAATCGATTGGAGAACAATCGAATTAAACATAAAATTTCTACCGATTTGCGTCGAATTTCAAATAAATTATAATCGATACGAGTATTTTATGTTTTACGATCAAGGAAAGGCTTTAAAAAATTGTTTACTTTCTAATTAATTTGTGAAAAACATTGATAATTATTCCTGTTAATCGCCGATATTTGTAATTTTCAATTCCTGTGTTAGTGGTGTTTTTTTACAGTTAATTTGTGGAAAAACGGATATTCGTAATTCTTAATTCTTTCTGTTAGTAACGGCAATTTAAAATATAAACAGTTTGTAGAAATTCAGGAAAAACAAACTTGAACTTAAAAAAAATCCGATTCTATAATTAGATTTAGATTGGAAGTTATCCCCAATCGGTACCTCCACCACCTACTCGAAATTTTCCGCATTTATCTCATAAAAACCGCATTTAAACCACGATTTTCCGTTATACCAGCAGTGATAGTTTCGTAATTTCGAATTTTCACTAAATTCTGGCAGCGTTACAGTTGGATCTGGCAGGAAAATTGTGAAAAATCCACAATTGCTTGGGTCAATTCGAGACAGACGTTTATAGAAAGATTCGGTATTGGGGTTCTTCGTTTTTTTTGTGGATTTCTTGGAAAAAATGTGAAATTTAATTGGCAACAGTTAATAATCGGAATTCCAAACGACCTTTGGACCCGTACAAAAATGATTTGGTCACAGCTGTTCCAATAGTCGAAGCTAGTAACACAATAATAGTACAGTACAAATTCCAACACACGTTCTATATTGTTGTCTTTATCGGTTAGTACGTGCGGAATAGAGATGGCAATATTGGCGATTCTCACAAGTGACAGATATATAATTTTCCCAAACAACTCTGTTTCGATTAATATTGTCCAAGCTGTTGCATAGTATGGACGTTGTTGTAAAATGTATAAAGTGTTTATTTTATTACAATCAACGATTTATTGTCAATATTTCAATAATAACAGATTTTATCAAATGATTATCAGTTTTAGTCAGCTAGGACACAAATCGAGTCTAGCTTTCAATTAAAACTACAACCAAACCAGTGTGTTTTTATAAAAGTAGAGAAATTAGAGTAAAATTACCAAAATGTGGTGCTATATTAGCCAACCGAATTCGGTAGTTTGTGAAATTCGTGTAGATCCAAAAGCTTGTGGCCAAGAATGCCTTGAAAAGGTAAATAGATTTTCGTTTGTTTCATTCTTTTGTTACAAAAACAAGCACACAATACCGGCCAATTTGACGATTAATTAACCAATCTCAGCTATAATATTAATAATAAAAATGATAATGATGATAACGAGTGGTCGAATAGGTTAATTTGGAAATTCGCCGGTATCTTGCAATTTTTCCGAATTATTTGTGTTTATTTCCAAACGAGTCTACTATTAATTCTCCTCTCGCACTCCTTCACCGCTCATTACAAGTCCAAAGTCCAATCGAAGGTGTACCGTTCAAAGTCCAATGTTCAAATACAGGTACACAAATAAATTCGGTTGATTACCTGTTATTTTGTAGAATAATTAAAACAAAAAAATCGATTGTCTTACTATTTTTTACAACTCCACCTCAAGTATTTGGTTGTTTTTCGTTTAATTTTAGCCTCATTTTCGAAATAGCCCCATTACCCAATACAATCGATTAAAAACAATTTAAAAAGCCGATAAATTCGCACGATTTTTGGAAGAAAAAAAGAAAAAGGGCTATTTTTAACGGAAACCACGCGTACTCGCTTAGGTAATCGAATCGGGGCTTTTGTGCCAAAAGTTCGGGTATAAATCGGAAAATTCGATCATCCAAATAAACTCTCATGTGATTAAAAATTCGNTTTGTGTCGAAAAATTATAAGAAAAGCCTATTTTTAAACGAAATCGAGGGTAGTAGATTTTCTAAATGGTTCAGGGTTTTTATGGAAAATCCAATCGAAAAACAATGAAACTTATTAAATTGCGTTTTTCAACAACTTAATTAACCAAAAATGTACAAAAATACCAATTTAGTTAAAGGCTAAATGGCGCAGATAAAGAAACGTTTAACTTTGTTAAATATTTAATGATTTCGAATAATTAACAGGAAACGGTATGTCAACTAACAAACTTTAAAAGGAAAACTGTACAAAAATATAAGGAAACTCCAGCTCTCATTTTAAAAATTTCGTTTTAACAAACGTGAATCATTGAAGCTATTTGAGAAATTCAATCCAATCGATCTATCGTGTAAATCGAGATTAAAATCCACTTTAATCGTCTTAAATTGTATTGGGGTCGTTAAATTAAGGGACAATTAAGTAGTTTAAGGGCTACAATTCATTGTAATACTCAAAAATTGGAGATTTCCATTAGACGACCTCCAAAATAACCTTGAAACTTGAAATTTTATCAAAATAGTGTTAATAACCCCTTAGATTTGAAAAATCTTGCCTAATTTTTATCGTTATATTTTTATAAAAGATAATCTTATTATTTTAAATGACATTAAGGATTATAAAATATCGATAATCTGTAAAGTTCAAGGTTTTTGCATCTACCTCCAACAGTGCCTCTCAAACGGTTTTATTTTTAAACCTCAAGGTTTTCAATTTATAGCTGAAAAATCCAAATCGGTGTTAAAATTCGAAGAAATTGGCTCCAATTCCCCAAATAAATCGATGGACGTGACTGTATACACGATAATCGTTTGAGAATTTCTGTTCTAAATGTTAATTTGTAGATGCAACGCTTTAAAAAATCGATTTTGAATACAACTTAATTTATCATTTTTATTATCGACATTAAAATAAATCGATTTGCTCGTATACGTGGCGATAAATGAGAGGAAATTATTATTAGATTCAATCTATAAATTCATGCAAATTCATTGCATGTTGTTCAACACTCGTCGAGAACGTGATTATCATCCATTTCTTCAGTGGACAAAATACGGTGCCAAATGAATTTTTAAAATAGAATCGAAATTCGGTCTAACCTACTTTGTTTCTATTTAAAATCGACAATTTTTCAAACTTTTATAATTCCCCCCATACATTTAATTATATTCGATTTAATCGAGGCTTTTTCTGTTCTTTTAATCAACGTTATTACTTGAACAAGTAAAATGACTATAATTTTACAAAATGTTTAATGAAACGTTTTAACAATGTAATAACACTCTTTAGACTCTTTTATATCGTTATTATTACGTATTACCGTCATTATTATCGATAATATCGGTTAATAGAAAGAAGAAAAAGTGGATTATTTGTAATTTGTGGAAATTGAAGCGAAATAGCCACCAGTAATCGGTTGATAAATGATTGTAATCATTTCGAAAATCATAATTCATATCGTCTCTCTCTGTTTACGTCTAATTCCACTAAACTTTAGTATTTTTCGCTTATATACCTCCATTAAATTCTTTTCGTACTTTTAAATTACCAAATTGTCGAATTTAATCGTAATAACAATCTATAATAGAGAGGCATCGATCGTTCTTTTGCCGATAAAATAATGAATTATTGAAAACGGATATTAAAAGATTTCGTATTTCAAATCGGCTATATTTCGTTGTGATTTAATTCAGTTTCGTTGAATTGCCAGGATTACTTGAATTTTAATGTTGTTCGTTTCGAAAAATAAAACAAAAATATCGATTTCCCGACACTATAAATAACCTAATAAAATTTGTCATTAATCAAAGTTCAAGTATTTAATTTGAGTACAAATAACACTAAAGTATTGTACTGGAAAAAAATAAATAATCGATTGTTGATTCAATTTGAACACAAAGGGTAGGGAAACTTTGCATTTCTAGGTTTTCAAAAGAGAAATACTTTCGTTTCGTGTTGTGTAAATACCCAACTATTTTGATTATAACCATATGTTCGATTTTATTTATATATCGCCCACTCTATCTAACTTATTTAAGCTGTAATCCATCGAGAAAGTTGGACAAAGACGTCGATATTCCTCAATCCACTTGCAACAGTCGAATTTATGTGTGCATTATTTAGTTCCAGTAGATATAACAATGGGGTAAGAACAGGAAATTATACCAACTCAAATTTCTCCATCTCCCTTCAACATTGAATCTAATTATTTCAATAGAGTTATATCAATAACAACAACTCTATTGTTCTGTTGATTATTTCGGAAAAATTGTAAATAATGTTGGCACTGTTTTTTTTTTAGTTGAAAGATTAGAACACGCGCCAGAAACATGTTCTCTGTTCAATGTTGTCCGTTATCTGGACGAAAATAAAATTTATTCCAGAAACGTACAAATATCCACCCCCAGATAAAATTGGCATTGACAATAGGAGCTGGCCGGGTTTAAATCATTAAAACTTTTCCTATTAATTGATAGGATTTACGAGTTGAGTGATAGTTTGATAACAATAAGTTTTCATATTTTTAATTTTCAAATAATAAAACAATATCGAGCGGTTTTGTTGCGTCTTTTCCAGATTTACTCCAGCGTATTTAGAGAGTAAATCGATAAATATTTATTTGGAACGGAGGAAATATTAAATTTTCGACAAAATTAAATACGAATATTATTGGTTGTTTTGTTGGCGATAAATCGTGGAATTTTCCGAGATTTCTATTGAAAATTATTGTAGACACGGATGCTTATATGCAAAATACAATCAATTCTAATCTCCTTGAAGTCGTCATCGTAAACATCTTATTTATTTATTCCGATTTTATAAAATTTGCACCTTGATCGGTTCAAATTGATCGAAGTACTCAAATAAACCGATAATTGCACCTCATTAGTGCATTGAAACGGTCATAAATTCCGATTAATCGTTCAAATTTCATGTTGAGAATTTGTCGAGGTCATTTTAGCAAAATTGGGCCTCGTAGCTCAACGTTTTGATTTTGCTAAAATTAAATTTTTTGAATCACTCGATTTTAACTGATGCAATATCGCAAATATCGGCTAATTTAGATTATTTTAATTAGAATTGCAACGATAAAGTAATCCTGTTTATATTGTTTGATAAGATGTTTTTGTTTATCGAGAGGATGCGTTTTGTGGATAAAAATAGGCGTAATTTTACAAATTTTATTTATTTATATATTTCCCTTGAATTTTACCCATTTTTCTAGAATAACATTAATCGATTGATAACTGTTTGAAACTCCCTTCAAGTCCAAATAGATCGTCGTAATTAGTCGGCTTTCCTGGTCGTTTCGATTCATCAGCCTTGACCATTTCTTGTTCTTTGAACCATTGCGTGTAATATTTAGCCGTCTCCAACCATAAATCCATATAGTATTGGGTTGTTTGATTAGTCCCCCCGAATTCCGCTGGTAAAATATCCTTCGATACCATTTTATGTAACGATTCCAGATTGTCGTGTATAAAAATCCGTTCGCGTATCTTCTCCTTCAAGATCGGTTTAAAAAAAGTGATAATCTTGTGTACAATCGGCGATGCATTGACCAAATGCACCTGTTTTATTTTGACCGGATACGCCTGTTGGGCGCAAATCAGGAATTTCTTTGCCACAATCAAATTGACTTTCAAGAAATTATTCCAAGTGGCCACCGAAGCATCAACAACGTAAATATCGCCGGCCACACCGAATTTTTCCATTTCCAAACGGGCATCACCGACCATAAATTCCAATTTGAAAGCATCGGCTATATCGGGTATTTCGAAATTCTCTTTAACACACCGAAACACAGTCACCCGATAGCCTTCTTTCGTCAATTGCGGCAATGTCGGAGCATGGCCAATTTCAAACAACGCCAATATTTCCGGTCTTGTGATATCGCGATTTGTGAAGAACTCCGGTATGGCTGTGCGCATTGTAAAGTACATGTCCAGTTTCTTTTTGCATTTCTCTAAAGAAAAATTACAGCCACGCAAGAATGTCATTAGACGTTGATCGTCGAATTCGTTCGGTAAATGCGGCTGTTTACGCAACCAATCTTTAATTGTTTGTAGGTGTGCGTCACGCGTTTTTAAATCTTCGTTGAATGTTTTACGAATTTCTACCTGTTGTTCAGGTGTCGGCTGGACTAATTCGATGATTTTCGTCATTTTCGATTGAATTCTCGTTGAACTATTCACGCACGGACAACACTACAACAACTGAGTGATCACCGATCGAAATTACTCTTAATAAGTTTGCACTAATGGAAATTTGTATTTACGTATTTCAATTAGAAGAAAACAAAAATAATTAATTATAATAATAACCCTAAACTTTGCACTAACAAAATAAACGATCACTTGTATTGTTGTTTTGGTTGTTATTTCGAGAATTTTTGTGAAAGTAAATCGTTTTCCAACCAAGGAAATTTCGTATTTGGTTGTTTCAGCCTTACTTTTCTAACTCTTGTGTTCTCCTACCACGCACTAGTAGAGTTGGGCAAAAATTTTAACAACTCCTAGAACTGGTTTCTCTCGACCTTAACAATAATTTTATTTTAATAATACAGCACAAATTATAAAGATTAGTATTTTGAACCCACCCGGGACAAAACCGAATTAATGATACGGATTCAACAAACAAACTTTGGACTAAGTTGAAGGCTAGAATCCAATAAAAATTGTAAAAAAACCTCGCAAACAATCCTTTGTTTTCGGTTGACAAATGGTTGGAACAATCCGATATTCTCAATCAAATCTCAATTGGGAAAATATTTACCCACTTCTATTGAAACGATACGAAGATTGTAGTGTTATAATGATCGATTCAATTAATTTTTTGTCCCCCGAAAATCGCCGGGTGTTTGGTTGTATGAAAATTTGGCTCATCTAAAATTCCATGCAGATGTTCACCTAACGAAATTAAAGCCCTGTTTGCTTTAGTGGGCAATCAAAAAACCACAACCAACCGAAATTTACAACAGTCTGAATTTTTCATTGGAAAGTAGTTAGGACTGGGCAAATATTGTAGATGTTGGGGAAATTTCAAAATTATAATAAATAGCGGAATAATTAAGTTCTGCAATTATAAAGGTGGATAGTTGATTCAACTACATTAAAACTTTTAAAATAGACTGCCGATAAAGCAGTTTATATAAAAGCTTAGAAATTATAAACGAGGGTTGTAAGCAAATTGTATAAGGGTCGATCGAGCTGGAAATAACTGGAAAATTGTTTCTATCCTCATATAACAATATTTTTAATGTTTTTTATCGGTTGTTGTTGTATTGTTGATTATTCGAATTGTTTAACGACCGCTGTACTGTAGAATCCAAAGTCCAAAGTCTAAAATTTCTACAATTCTACTATTCATCTATCTCTATCGTACACATTGTATAAATATAGCTGATAGAAACTAGTCAGCAAGGCCCCCGTTTAGTTAACTCGATGGTGATGTCATTGTAAATATCGTGGAATTGCCGGTCCAATTATAAAAGTGGACTTTGCTACTTGAAAAGGTTTCATTTTCCTTGAAGTCAACATTGTAAAAATCGTATTGTGACTAATGTCACGTTTCTTTCACCGTTTATCAACCAATTCTAGTACAGGTGGACTATAATCTTTTATAATTGATGACGTTGCAACGGTTATTTCTTCTCAACTGGATTGATAAAAAAACTTTACATTTGGGTCATTTGTAGCGGAATCGTGATTAGTAGCGACAGGAAGTCGTGGGATATTCTCCATAATAGTGGGGCTAATTAGCGATAAAGGCCATTAAAACAGGAACGAATCCTGCTGGTATTAATCGAAGAACTTGGATGAGGTTTCCCTGTAGTGGAATTAATTACGCAAACTGATCGATCTTTGTTCCAATTCTGTATAATCGTCTTATTATAAACGTGAATTCGTGCTAGAGACACAAAACACGCAATACAAGTTGAGAGACTGTTGTTTCAGCTTGTTAAATAAAAAAAAAGGCGGTAGTCATTTGGACTTTGTTCGTTTCTATTTCGATCGAAATGTCAACAGTGGAATCGCCCCTGAGAATTCTAATATTATCCCACAATTTTAATAAATTTTAGTCTAAATAAAATTAGATTCAACATCTCCGTTTCTAATACACAGGTCTGGTATTAAGCGCCATTATTTACATAGAAAGCACTTTCCAAAGCTAGAAGAAATTTCCCAATCGGTTTAATATTTTTCCAGGAAATTTAATAGTCGATATTTTCTTTATTTGACAATATCTTGTAATGAATCTAGCAGCATTAGAAAGAGTATTTCCAGGAGTATTAGAGAAAGTTTTCGCTCTTAGAAAATTTCATTGGTATTTGGATTTATTGGAGAAAATTTAGAATCAAGATTTTTCCTGAATTTTTGCACATTTCTTTATATTTTCGCCGAGAATTCCGCCAATATCAAAAATTTAGGACTGATTTTTGCACAGTAGATAGAAAATTGAAAGCTCTTTCCAAATCTGCAAGAAATTCTAAAATCGGTTCGCTAGTTTTCCGGGAAATCGTCGATCCAAACATTAATGTTTAAATCTCGACCACCACTATTAATACGAAAATTCCATCTCTCCACCACCCTCAAATTTATTCATATTTCATCGATCTAGTTAGGGAAGTATGCTGCAAATTCAAACAACAATAATAAACAAAAAACAACAATTTTATTAATATTTAAATGGAAATAACGCAATTCTAACAGAATATTAGAGGGGTTGATAGTTATTGGAATAAATGGGGTTGAATATTCCACATAGAGGTACATAATAATAGGGAATTTCACGAGTCACTTGGTAGAAAAATTGTACCGGAAATAAGACAATATATCTCCTTGTTTTAGTTTATTACTTCCTTATTAGTTCCATTTGAAAATATGATTATAGTCCTACGATTGCCTCGGTGGTAGATAAAATGTTTATAATAATTTAGATTTATTTAAATAATAAAAGGTGGAATTAAAGTTTATTATGTTAATTACGTCTTTTAGTTGTTTTAAAGCGAATACGTTGGATCTAATTAAAACTTTATTGTGTTGAAAATTCCATTTTTCTCGTTTTATTTGATGAAAATCCAACAAGATTTGAAGTTTCTCGATGTAAATTTCCACAATCTCCATCAATTCATCCCTCTTCTCTCTATCATATTTATCTTTTCTGTATGTAGAACGAATTATAAATCAATATTGAATAAATGAGATCCGTTTCTCGATTATTACAAATTCTAATCTCTCAATTTTCGTCTTGTTTTCCAGGTGTGTGCCCATTTAAATATCGAATACGAATCCGATTATTTCGGTTTGAAATATGAGAATAATAAAGGTGAGGAATTATGGTTGAATTTGCGTAATCCATTAGATCGACAAGTACATTTCCATGGACATGCCCAATATTTGCGTTTGGCTTTACGGGTGAAATTCTGGGTACCACCGCACATTCTCCAACAAGAAAGTACAAGGTAATTGTTTTTGATCGACTCGTAGACTTGATAATAATAACAATTTTTATAGACACCAATTCTATCTGCATGCCCGATTGGATTTTAAAGAGAACCGTTTAATTGCGCCCGATTGGAATACAATAGCGCGCCTTATTGGCTATATCGCCCAGGCTGAAATTGGTGATTTGAATGAATTAGATCTACCGCATAATATCTACGATTTAGCAACGAATTTAACAACGAATCTATCGGATGATGATGACAATGAAGTTGAAGAACGACCAAATGATCTATTACAAAGAATCCTGTTTTATCATCGGAAATGTAGCGGTATGAAGAGCTCATCGGCTGAATATTGGTTCTTGCAGGAGATTTCCGAATTCGAGAATTTCGGCGAGGAATATTTCCATGGGAAATTCTTATCGTGCAACAATACGATACTGTTCGGCGTCGGGCCGCACGGTATCACAATTTACGATAAAGAAAACTCTAATAAGAACAAAAAAGAATTAATCTCATTCACGAATATAACTAGTGCAACATCCCATAAGAAGCTATTCAAATTAGATTATATCAATATCGATAATAAAGAGGCGACTTTAAATATAAAACTAGACTCGAACCATATGGCCAGTAGTTTATATCGGGCTGTTACCGAGAAGCACGCCTTTTATAGTTGCGAAACCGTACGTACTGCTGTAACATCGCAATTTATTCGAGATTTAAAAGGGACGATTGTATCGATATTCAATGAAGATTCGACTTTAGGCAAGAAATACGTTTTCGATATCAGACGGACTTGTCGTGAAGTCTACGATAATGTCCGACGTGCTCTATATCAAAAGAATGTAACGGAAAATCTAGCAATTAAACACGATATTAATGGTAATCCTAGTGGAGAGAACAATCAGGTAATATTTCTAATTTGAAATCAAATTAACGAATTAATTGAATTATTTCGAATAGAACTCCCAATCGTCTGGATTTCGTTTTTTGGACGCTATGACTTGTAAAATCTGTATGGATAATCAGATAAATGCCGTTTTTGTACCGTGTGGACACGGTGTGGCTTGTACGTTGTGTGCTTCGAAATGTGAACGTTGTCCGGTTTGTCGGGCTGATATTAAACAAGTCCAAAAGCTCTATTTGAACATCAATATCAAAGATATGGTTTGTGTGTAGAATAGACGGGGAAATCTTAAATTTGACAATCGTGTATTAACAAATATGTAATCGTGCATGTTGATTCTTTTGTGATGATGATAACGATGATTATTTTGTTTGATATAGATGTGTATGAATGTTGGTGATTATCGAAATCTCATATTGAGGTTTCCTTTAGAATTTCCTTTAATTCTCTTTTTATATATCACTATTATCTATTTTTACTATGTAAAGCTATCGATTTCTATCTAATTACTATCTCTCAATTGTTGACAATAGTTAAGATACAATAATTGTTGTGAAATTATTGGGATAACTTAAATTCTTAGTCATAAGCAATAATATTGTATTAATATAGCGATTTATATTAATAGTAATATTATTAATAATAAAATTATCAATGCAAATGATTTTAGATGTACCAGTTAATATAAGTGTTGAATATATAGGATGATTAATTATGTTAGTATTATTAATTTTTTATTGGCGAAAAAAGTGATAAAATTGTGATATGTTTATTATAATTCTTTCAGCTGTATTCATTTATAATCATTGATTTGTTTGGGAATTTACGATTTTTGTTATGCAATTATCAAAAAAAAATTTAACACTACAGACCGAAATTACACTATTATTTGTTTATTTTTCTTTTCAGTAGTATTATTTTGCTATTCGTGTTAATTATATAAATACATGGATATTTGTAGAATTGCTCTATTTTATTATCCCAGTCTCATTATCTTCACTTTAATTAACGTCGGCTATATCAACATTACTCTTAATTAAGTCTGTAATTAAACCGAAACGTAATCAAAACAAATAGTAGCGCTCAAAATCGTTTCAAGTGCGATTAATTGCGAAATTTTCCACAATTTGATTAGGATTGTGTCGAAATTTAATCAATTTCGAAATTTAGTAGACAATACGTTAGAATTTTTGAAGGAGTATATCGAGACGGCTTGATTCGCGTAGGCAACCAACAATACACCGATTAAAATCGGGATTTCTCCGGATTTAATTAATTTTTTTAATTGTTATACTCGGATTTATTCCTGTTGAATACAATTGAATCAATTTTAATGATTATTTTTTATACAAATAATTATATTTTTATACAAATGCGTCGCGCTCGAAAGTTTAACGTTGCTTTATTTGAGTTAACAAAAAAAAAAAATTCTATTCTATTATAGTTTTATTTAAAAAAAAATATATCAATATTTATTTAAGGATTATTGTTATCGTTAAAAATAATAAAAATAGTTTAAATAGTAGCTACATTTAGATAATGATAAGTTGGTGATTTTTGGTTTTATAGTTTGCCGGCATTGGTGTAGCCGAATTGCATTGTTGGAAATTCGTAAATTCAAGATGGCTGATTATAGTCGAGGAGTGCAAATGGTAACAATTTTTAAAATCATGTTTTATTTAAAATTTCCCTAGTGTTTCTTTATTTAATAATAAATTAATCAATTAAAAAGGTCACTATCATTATTTAGATTAATTTAAATTGACGGCAAAGAATAATTTTAAATAATTTTAACGATTTCTTTTAAATTCTAATATGTGTGAAAATATATTGTGAATAATATAAGTGCAATATAATAAATTAATTTAAGTGTATAGCATAGTCCAAAGATAAGGGAACATTAATTTAAATTATAAATATTTACAATATTCGTATATTTTTTTCTTTGTATATAAATTAACGAATTTTGTATACTTAGTGTTCAACTCTCGTTGTGGATGTATTTGTATGTATGTGAATATTTATCGATATATTCAAAACAGACCAGTTTTTACCAATATATAAACAGGACAAGGTAAATCAATTTAAATAATTCCACTTGAAAATCTATTCGATTTAATTACAATAACCGAAAAAAAATTACAATTACGAACACACCTTTACTAGTATTAAATGCGTCAAACGTGTATTGTGTGTATGTATGGCGCAGAATTGTTTCGAAACATTTTCGAATTTCACTATTATTGCACATAATTCAATACGAAAATGTCGCAATTCTCCCCCGGATCATTAATCGAAAATTCGAATCGACCATCAATGAATCCTATTTATTTATTAATAGAGCCTGTACGGCACACCGGTTAATTGGCAAATACGTGTGTGTTTATCGTCAAAACAGCTGTTCAGCTGGCTATCGATACGTACAATTCAATTTTTATCTATCTAGACGTGATTTTTGAGTCATCCAGGTTGCAAATGAAAGTAGTGTGGTCTAATTGTAAATTTACCGGTAGACAGTGACCTGGTTTGGTTCTTGCTTTTCAGACTATTTCAATTTCATTGTTTCGTATTCCACCGTTATGTTTTCTTCTTTAAAAAACCATTTTCTCTTACATAAATTTTCACCTAATCGAAAGTAATAGAAATGTTATTACACCGAACATTCGTAACGTACAATAATTTGTTTTAATTATATCCTTTAGGTAATTTCAATAGCGATTATTGTTTATAAATCGTACATTTTAAAAAGTTTTTTTCGCGACAAATAATAAGGCGATTTGTTCAAAATTAAGACCCGATAAGTATTGAATATAAATTACGACATAAACGCACCAAATATAGTGCGTTTATTAATCAAGAAAGATGTAGAAGCTGGTTATTTTACCAAAACCATTGAGTTGGAACAGTTGTGGTTTTGTCGCGATATTTAATTTTAGAAAAACAAAACTAAATAACTGGAGATTCACTAGTAATCGGCTATTTTTCGTTTACCTGTCATCGTTTTTTTTTATTTTCATATGATAATAAATATTTAAATCATTACTATTATTTTTAAATTGACCTTTGTTAATATTGATTAATATTTCTAGTAGTTTTTTAAACTTATTTCTGCATTATAAAGATTTATAATTAAATTTTTTTAATAATGGAAACTATAAAAACACGTTCTATTTGAATTGGTGACCGGTTAAGAATCGTTTTATTTTCGGTCTAACTGGATAATTTATAGTTGAAATATTTATGCATTCTTATTATTTTTGAAAAAATTAATTATTTGCGGAAATTAATATTCGATAAAACCAGTGGAAAAACCAACGAAATTTGCAAAATTCTAAACAACAACTATTCCAATTAGTACAACTCGATTTTGAAATCACTTCAAGTACCAATGATAATAAAATAATCAAGTTATACTTTTATTAGCTATTATCAATCATTGTGAGGATAATTTCAACTTTAACTGTATTTTAAAGTCGGCGTTATTATTGAAAATAGCTGTTGGAAATGTTGAAATTTCAAATTGCCAGCGATATACCAGAATCGATAACAGCTTTCTCAATTAATCAAAAATCGAACATTTAAATTAAATGCTTTGATCTTAAAATTGAACAAAATTTAACTAATAACAAGTATCGCCAAGTCTAGTTTTAACCGCAATACGTTTATTAACTCATGATTTTATAACGTTATTGTATTTTGATACTAATTAAATAAAATTTCAAAGCGTACCGATAATAAATACTTAAAACTTAATCAATTCGGCTTTTTATATTTAAACAAATTTCAAGGAATAGCGACAATATGAGGGTAAATCGATTTTTAATGAAATGTCAGTTATTAGAAAAAATAGTAAATTTTCTAGAATTTTCCGTATAATTGAACAACTAATTTACAGAAATCAAATGTTTAAATTGATATTCGTTCTCTGCGTTCTTTTTAATTGGCAATTTTTTATGCTTCCTGGGATAAATACGCAAACTTAGTTCTAAATTTGCATAAATTCTGAAGCTTATCCAATATTGGTTAGCTAATATTCATCAATAAGGCGATTTTTTTAAACTTATTGGAAGATCCACCTCTTACTTTTAGTAAAATACACATTGAAGATGATGAGTAAATAGTCCACTATTGAATATTAAATATGAAATATCAGAAAATAGACGTCAATATAAATAAATTACGTAAATTCGAATTGACTTTTCCGATAATTTCGATAATTCAAATTATAATAGATAATCGTTTTTTCTAACTAATTAATTGGGTTATTTGAAATTGTATCTTTAGACAATCAGCAAAAATCTTCCATCTTATCAGAATAGGTTGTGAACTTTTAAGTGAAATTATTGTTATTTTTATATGAATTTTGTATTTGTAAATTCACGTGCTTCGTTTTGTTTATGATAAAAATTCAGCAATTGATTCTTCAATGAAAACACAAATGACCCCCGTCCATGTTATCGAAAAAAGTTTCCGTTTTCATAATTATAGACAGAAATTCAAAACATCAATTATAATTCGAATTGTATTTATCGTTAGTAGAAATAATAACTGTATGCATGTATGTTGCAAAATCATTTTAATTGTTATAATTCTATTTTTAAATAATTTATAAGCAAAATAACTACCATTATTTTAATTTAAAATTATTATTTAACATAGACTATGCGTTTTTTTAATTATCTAAACAGGTAATTTCAAGACGTTATTAGTTTTAATTATGATTAGGACTTTGATTCGCTTTTTCTGATGTTTTTAAATTTTAACTGTTGTTTACAAATTGTATCCGAATGTCGTGAACTTGTTTAAAATTATTTTCGATCCAATCCGGATCGTACCTAGTTTTTATTATCATTTATTGCCGTCTTTTGGGTTATTGATTTATTTATTTATTTGGATATTTACTAAAGTTTTTATGATCGTTACGTTTTTCGTATTTTCTATTTATATAAGAATGTTTGGATAATTATTTTGGAAAATTCTCGTTTTATTGTGAATTTTATCGATAAATATCAATCGTACTTTGTCATCGATTATTTAGAATTAGTACAAAGTAGATTTATTATATAATTGTTAATAATTATTATTAGGTTAATATAATGAAAGTTCATAAAGTCAAAACTATTAGCACTTCCAATCTAGACAATTGTATACAAATGTTGATATTTTTTTCGCGTATTCAACATCAACAACAAAGTAAATAAGAGGTCATCTCGGATTATTTATAATTTTTTTTTAAATAAAAATTGATTAAATTTAATGATAATATAAGTAGAGAATGATAATAGAATTGTTGAGGAAATTTTTATAATGACATCAACTTTATTTACAGGTATTTTATAGTAAAAAATTAAATATAATTATAAAAATATACTAGAAATAATGGACAAAATCCAAGTAAAAAAAGAAATTGAAATTAACGATATAAATAAATCGGAAATTCACCATTATCATCAACAACAACAACAACAACAACATCAAGATATATGTTTCGTATGTGGTAATAAGAATCATCCGCATTCATATTGGTTAAATATAAATCCAATAGCAAATAAACCAAAAGAACCGTATTTTCCATTTTTAAATTCACATCCACCACCGGATGGCTACAATCAACAACAACAAAATCATATAAAAAACGATATAAATATTGTACCAGCATGTTATTTATGTTATACAATGTTAATACAACAATGGAATATGTACGAAATAACATCAAGACCACATAATGAACGTTTATATTGGTTAAAACGTGTTGATAATGGTCCATTTACTGGTGCTGATATGGGCTTACAAGGCGAATATGCTGCCCAAGTCTTGGGATTAAATAACGAAAATAATCATACAAATAATATAAATAATAATAATATTAGACCACCTAGTCGGCGAGACGATATGAAAATTGAATTAACACCCGGTAATACAGTACAGGTAAAGATAATAACGCATGGAAATTAACAATTTTTGATTTTCTTTTAAATTTCACCAAATTATTGTTTGCAAAATATCGTAAATTACCTACACTTATATCCGGTTATAACAAGATTCATTTAGTTGGTTAATTCTCAAATTCCAGTAGAAAATTTTATCAACATTATCATTTATAATTAGTCTCCGATTATTCGCAATTTTTGTCAACTTTGTATCGGAGATTTACTTGGTAAATATTTGGCGACAATTTCTCTATTTACTATTCTCAATACGTCAGATTCTTGTATTATTAAATTTTGATTAATTTTTAATTGAGATTGGTTTAAATAAATGTTTAGATGACAATTTTATTATATTCTATCTTTATCTTCCTGTGTGGAAATTATAAAAAATCAAGGTTTTATGTTAATTAGTTTTCCTCTATACAGTCTTCGTTCTATTGGTTGGTTTCTTGTTTGGTTTTAATTGATGATTTACCTTTTTCTTCTAGTAGTTGTTTAGGAAAATTTCGTTTATTATATTTTCTTTTGCTTGTTTATTTGATAGAATACGCCGAATAATTCGATGTAAATTTATGACGCTATTTCTCACGTTTGTTCAAATATAATAGAATTTATTTAAATGCGTATTAAATAATTGAAGTGGATTTCAATGATAGTGATCTTTATTTATTAACTAGTATCGATTGTAAGGCAATTTCCGTTGTTTTGTTAATGTTGTTTTTTATAATTGTTGTTTTAGATGGTGAATGAAGATCGTGAACATTATAATCGTAACGAAATGATACCAGAAGGTGCATTAGATTTAACACATTCACAACAATCAACAACAATACATCAAGTCCAATCAGTATTCCATCAACATCATCACCAAAATTCGAATTCATCTAATAATACAATAGTAGCAACACCATCGATAATAACACCAGTTACAACAACTACCGATATATTAGATTTAAGTATGCCTGATAAGAATTCAACAACTGAAGTATGTTATGTGTGCGGTGATGGTTTCCCACGTGGTAGTCTAGAATGGATAGCTGTAAAACAATTAAATGATTCACCTATACAACCGTTTTTTCCAAGTTTAATTGAACATCCACGTCCGAGTCGTTCGCGTCCAATTGATTCAAATGGACGTGTACAAGCATGCAGTGAATGTCAAAAACATTTAATAAAACAATGGCAAGCTTTCCAATCACAAGGTGTACCGCATAATGAACGTAATTATACATTAAGAAAACGCCAATCATCAACATTAGATACAACAACATTTATTTGTTATATATGTGCCTTGGAATATCCTTCCAGTAGCATACGTTTGTTGTATTGTTGTCCAAATGTTGAAAAAGAGAAATATTATCCGTTTATACAACAATTAAAAGCACCACCTGGTGCTAGTCCAATTAGTCCACAAGGTATGATACAAGTCTGTTATATCTGTTATAAAAGTGTACCACAAAAACATCAAGTATTTGGTGGTAATCATCAGAATAATAATGAAATTAATATCAATCATACAACACAATCAATTAGTAATCATATTTCTGTTAATGATATACAATTACATAATCACAATAATAATTCATCAAGGCCAAGTACGATAAAATCACCTGCCAATAGTGCCGGTTCTGATATCAGATATAAACCATACGATATCAATCCTGCTATTATTACAAGTAAAAAGAAACAAGCCGCTTTAGAAAGTCGACAACAAATGAAGGTTAGTATCGATTCATTTTTTTTTTTAATGTTGATCTAATTTGAATTGAATTTTAGATGAATTTATCATCGAGAACATCACCGGCACCCGATTTAAATGGTCAATCAACAAATACAACAATAACAACAACACAAACAACATCAACACAAAGTTATCGTTGTTATGTTTGTGCTGGTCTATTTTCTAGTACACAAATGGAATGGATTAGTACATCACCGGAGGGTATGAATTCGCATGCAATGCATTTTCCATGTTTACGTAATGTTGCAAGAACATCAGAGAATAGTTGTATGGATTCACATGGACGTGTATTAATTTGTACTAGATGTGTTAATCATTTAGCACAACAATGGGAAACATTAGAGAATGATAGGGTACCATTAGAAAGGCGACGGTTTGTTATTCATCATTATTATCAATTCTATTATTATTATTTTTATAAAATTTATTAGTTATGATATTCCACTACCTGATCCGCAATTAATTAACGGCGATCGAAGTATATCCACACCGCCTAGTACAAATAGCGAACGTACTATTATTAGTAATCCAGGAGGTAGTAGTATTTATTGTTTCTTATGTGGATTTCATTCGGAATTAACATTAGCTCGAGTTGTTTATAGTCGGCCACAAGGTAATTTTTGTAATTAATTTTTTATAATAATTTAAAATTGATTATTATAGGAAGAAATGCTCCATATTTTCCGGCATTACTCCACCATACTAGTCCACCAAATGCCGAACAATTACGTGAAGATGGTTCGGCATTAGTTTGTACATTTTGTTATCATAGTTTAGTTAGTCAATGGAGACGTTATGAGGCGCAAGGTCAACAAGGACCATCGGCTGATAAACGTGAATATAATACACACAATTATTGTTGTTATGTTTGTGGTATAACCACATATAGGAAACGTGTTAGGGCTTTATTAATTAAGGTAAATTTCTATAATTTTTAAGAGAATCGTGTAAAGAAAAATTGTTGTGTTTAGGATTTTCCATTCCTCAGATTTCATCCACAACCTGAACATTCGTTATTGTTAGAAAATGGTGATTATGCTGTTGTTTGTTTGGATTGTTATGAAACATTACGTACACAAAGTTTAGAATATGAACGTTGGGGTTTACCGTTAGATAAACGTCAATATAATTGGATAACACAACCACCACCACCTGAAGATAGTCCAGAGGCAACTGTTGCACGTTTACCAAGTGGACAAAGAAGTGATAAAGTGGTAATTTTACATTTAATTCGAATCGAAATTAAAATTAAATTGTCTATTTAAAAAATAGGTACCACCAACATTCCTACCGAAACCGTCAAGGAAGAATTGTTCGCCAAAGATTATCGAGAAGAAATCGACAACACCCAAATCGGAATCTACCGGTAAGTAAGATGTTGTTTATTTGATAACAAATTTCAAGGTTGTTAATTTATTATGATAGTCGCAATTCTTTATTTTTTATATTTTTGGCACGTTTAAAATTGAATACTCTTATTCATTACCAATTTACCGTCTCAAATTTATCTCAAATTTTCCTGATAGGGATTTATTTGAATCTATTGTAAACATTCGGTTGTTTTTATACAGTGCGATCCAATAAAATATGGGGGGGAATTGCAAAAATTGATGTCAACTTTTTAAAATTACACAATATTTTTGAGATATTAAAAGTAGGAATTATTGACTAATTTTCAAAGGTTTCCCACCTGCAATAAATAGTTTTTATATTATTTTATTTGATAAATAGATTTCGTTGAATCGTACTGTATAAAATCATCAAGAAAACATCCTCATTGGTTGTGATCATCATTATTATCGTCGTTTTCTCTTCTATTTTGTCGTTTTAGCATCGATGACAATGAACACATGCGCTACTACTCTAATGTTAAAATGAGGGAGAAAGAGGGTTGTAAAATGACTATAGAGATTTTATACTAACATCACCATTACCACCACCACCACCATATATTCGCATACAGTTTACTTTAGTAGTGGCGTTAGCGACGCCGACGACGCTGTCGACGCTAGTGGTGGATTCGAATCAAGTATCGTCGACTAACTATATTGGTAGTGTGTTGTAGGGTCGCGCGCTTGTCAATAAACGCCTTTTTGCGGTATCACACGCCCAAATATCGCTCTTATTTATTAAATTTTATCATTACCAGTCTATTGTTATTATAATTTATATAATAGTGATTTTTTAATGATTTACAATTAGTGAATTTTAATGAATTGATTACAATGCAATTTTATAGAGTTTCTTTTAATTGCTATAACATTAGAATAATTTTTAATAATTCGTCAATTTTCGTGTAATTTTAATCAATTTTTTTTCGATTATTATGGATTTTAAACACCCACCGTATATACCAAATTTAGAAAATCCACATCTTTATTATTATTCTGATATTGAAGGTAAGATTAAAATTTATTGAAAAATTCACATTTTGTGATATTATTTGAACATCATCTTTCATCTTATAGTCGTTTGTTAGGCGCATAAATCCATCCAACAAGATATTAATAATTCATTCCTTCCTTATGTAAGTTTACAAAAAAATAATGGAAGATTCTAAAAATTTTCGTGATTTAAAAATGGAAATTTAATCAAGTAATTAAAAAAATAAGATTAGACTCATTAACAATATTTACATAATTAAACAAGTTTTAATTAAAATCGATTCCCGAGTTAATTAAACCTATAAAATTTGGTAAATAGAAGGGCGACTATTTATCGGAGATTTATCATGTTTAAAATTAGTCTATAATTAATTAATTATTTAATTAAAAGTAGACACATTTATATTTGTGTTTACATACGTGAATGTTTCGACTTTATTGTAGTTTATAGTAAATTTGTGACGAGTTTTGTGATTTTATGGGATCGAGTTCAAATGTCGAGACCTCTAAAGTTTATAGTGCCATTATGTCAAGGTTAAAGGTTTTAAACATTTGTTAAATCGAGTTTATCGTTGTTACTAATCAAAATATTTGCATTTTCTTTTTGTTTTGATTAATTTTTATTATTATTGTTTTTAAATATTTGCAGTTTTAAATAATCCAAAATTAACGTCAAGTAATGGTAATGTAAAAGCACGTGTAACAACAGGCCATGCTGTTCCCGGTCCAGGACCTGGAATACAACAAACATCCTCATCATCAACATCATCCCAACAACAAAATTCACATTCATTTGCTGCAGCTTTAAGAAATTTAGCTCAACAATCAGTTCCTGCAGAACATACAACTGGATCACAATCGGAGAATTTACGACGTGAATCTGGTAAATTTATTTTAATTTAATTTGTTATTATTTATAAATTTGAAGAAATTTCAATAGGAGCCAGTTCTGAAAAATCAAAACAAAATGAAGTTCCTCTTTATACAACACCATCATCAATACGTCAACAACCGGAAACACGATTATCATCAACAAATTCATCAGATCGATATCAACAATCAAATTTGACCGAATTGAATCGGAGTGGATTTCAACCGTATCGACCCGAAGAAAGGTTGTATATATTTAGATATAATCAAATAATTATTAATTTTTGTTAATTTTATTATTAGAATACCACCAGTTCCTGTAGGTTTAGATGTATCGGGTTATCCACCTTATGGTTACCCATCTTTACCACTTTTAGATGAACAATTATATTATGAACGTTTAGGTTTATTAAGATCACCATGGCCACCTCTTGGTACACCTTATCTTCCATATATGATGCCAGGAACCCCATCTGTACCGTTATATATGCATGAGAGGTAATTCTATAAAAAAAAAATTAAATGATAATTATTTGATTTAAATCAATTAGATTAAAATTGGAAGAAGAACATCGTCATCGATTAACATCAGCATCACGTAAAGATGATCATACAGAACGTGAATTGTTAGAACAAAGAGAGTTGTTACAACAACATCGTGAACGTGAACAAAGAGAGAAAGAACGTGCCCATCGTGATAGAGAGAAATCAATACAACACCATCATCAACAACAACAACAACAATCACGAATATCACCACATATAACATCATCACATCTACAATCACAACCACAAATGATGCTACCTGTATTACATCATTCAAATCCAATGTTACCATCAACACCATTAAGTTTAACATCAAGTACACGTCATTCACCATTGAGTGGTGGTTTTTTAACACCCAGTTATCCACCACCACCACCACCGGTAGTTCCACGTTCCAGTCCATCTTTATTACAACGCCATTCACCGGTACATCCAAATACTAGTTATTCGTTGAATTTAAATCAACAACAACAACAACAACGCCAATCGCCAATTATTCAACCATCTGGTCCTTTAATTAATAATTCATCTAGTCAAATAACTAGAAGTCCACCGAAACCGCCAACGCCTAAATTGAGTTCAACAACAATAGCGACAACACAAACAACAACAACAACAGTATCGGAAGCCAATTCAATTGGGAATAATGTGCCAAATAAACCGCCCCCAATAACAACAACAACAACAACAACCACAACAACAAGTACGAGTGTTACAACAGAGGATAAGCAAATTGTTTCAAGCGCAGGTGAGGGGATTCGCGACAAAGGAGACAATCCCTGATCTATGCTTATGGTTTGTCACTATATACAAGATTACTCATTTTTCGGTAATTCGTGGATTTTATTGGGGGTTTTTTGTTTGCTATTATCATATTTCCTATCATTTTTATGTTTACTAAAAATTAATAACAATGGTGATGGGATTTCGTTATATTCGTCACCTTATTCATTAAAATAAACTATTTTATTATTTAATTAATAGAATAATAAAATAGTTTATAATTTCCTGCATCAAAATCCTGCTATTTTATGTTTTTATAAAACGTATATATTGCAATTTCCCTTTATTAAATAATATCTATGGTAATTTTGGAAAATATTTAAATTTTATTGGAAGGTTTTGTTTGCGTTTGTTTCAGCCAGGAAGCCTACCATAGCACCAAATCAAATTTACCAACATATTCCTGATATGGAAATTAATATAAATAATTTACAAAATAAAAACAATCATAGTCAAAAAGAACAAATAAAATTTAAATCGTCCCCTTATAATATTGATTATATTGTAAATAAAGATTTGCCAAAACAACAAATCAATAAACAAGATGGCAAAGATGGTAATTTGGACCTATTAAAGAAGAATTTCAAAAATAACCATAAAGAAATACATCCGATTATAGTTAGTAATGTACCAAATTTACAACAGATTAACGATAAATTTTTTAATAATAGTGTTAATAATAATAAACAACAACAACAACAACAAGAAACTAAAAATGGTTCAAGATACTTCAATAATTGTTATTCGTATTGTGATATGAGTTCGGAAGTAAAACACCCTTGTACACCTATAAATAGTGTAAATCAACAAACACATAGTCCACAATTACCAATACCGTCACCAAATTATCCAATACAAACTCAAGTTTCTGTTGATAATACAACAGTAATAACAAATCTAAAAGATTGTCATAAACAACAAAATAATTTACCAAATACATTGGTTCCTACAATAAATAATAATTATATAAATGCACCTAATGCAACTAGTCAAAATGATTTACGAAAAAACGATTGTTGTACTTTAACAACTGATACTATAGTAAATACTACACATTCCATAAATATCCCAAATAAAATTGATAATACAACTGTAATCGATACGAAATTGTTCAAATCGAATAAAATCTATGCTCTAAACAATATTCCAGAGAATTGTACAGATTCAAACTGTAAAAAGATTGAAGATAAAATTTCAACTGAAAATTCGTTCACCGTATTGAATATACCGAATTTGAATTTCCAACCGCCGCCAATCAAACGTCCAAAATTGAGTAAAATCGATTTGGCTATAATGAAACGAAAGAAACGCCGCCAAAAACGCCAACAAACCAATAAAATGAAAACAATTAAAGAGAATAACGAGAATTCATCGACAACATCAAAAATTACCATCGATTTTGGTGTATCAGTTTACGGTTATTCGGATAATTCAAGTACTAGTTCAATATCAAGTAGCGATGATAGTGATATTGATGATGATTTAGCAAATATTGATTTGTGGATTAAATCTGGACCACCGTTGAAAGCCGATTTGAAATTGGAGAAGGTGGAGTTTTTGGAGAATTTCGGTTTGACTACACATTTAAAGAACAATTGTAATTTTTTTTTTTTAATTGTTTGAATTTGATTATAATTTGAAAATTGTAGCGGTCGAATTGGCGAAATTGGAACGGCGCAAATGGCAACCGACATGGCAAATAATCGATGATAATATTGATAAAATTAGTCCATTAAATCTACCAGTGCCTTTACAATCACCATCAATACTAAATAATTTGCCTGATTATAAAATGAAAACAAACTTTTTACAAATTCTAGGCTTACGGACTGTATCAGTTCAAATGAGACAAGGTAACTTTTAAATTTTAACAATAATTAATTTTAAAATTAAATCAATTGTAGAAATGGAAAATAATTGGATGAAAATAGTCGAGGAACGAATTCGGCGCAATTGTGAATCGTCATTAACCAAATACATCGTGAAAGCTTATAAAAAAAATAAAACCGTAAATAAATTGAAACCAAACGGTGGTTTAATTGACAACAATCATCAAGAGAATTCCGATTTGGAATTTAAAATTCCGATAGTTCACCGGTTTGGCCAAATGCCGGCTATTAAACAAGAAGAAATCGTACCGAAACAATTCGAATACAATTATTTACCATTAACGATGGTTTTAGTGGAACAACCCCATAAAAATCTACAATTTAATTGTAACGAAACTGTTAAAATTGAAGAATTAAAGCACGATGAAATCAATAGGGTGAATTCCAAATGGCCTGGTATACAAGATATTATGGAATCTTATCAAAGATATTCTAAAGGTAATCTATAATTTTGTTTATTTCCAAAGATAATAAATGATTTTAGAACGCGATAGTGAGATAGAGTCGTTATCAAAACGGTGTACAACAATGAAAGAGGAGGTGATAATGAAGCAGTTTGAAGTGAAATATTTAGAGCGGCGTCAACGTGAATTGCATTCAACTTTATTTTTAACGGAACAAGAAGGGAAACGTTTACAAAAAACAATTGACCAATTAACAAATATTGTAAATGCTTTCAGGTAGCATAGGTTTATTAACGATTCGAACAATTTGTGTTTCGGATAATTATCGGTTTCCGTTTTGGATTTATTTCTAGTTTTGCCCCTGTGAATTTGTGAGCGAAATCATTGAAAGATTCAGGACCAATCTTTCTCTTTGGTTTTTTTTTCCAATAACTTACCCCCGTCTGTGTGTATATAAATTATTTAATTTATTTTAACAAAGGTTTAGTTGTTTTAATGGACTTTTATCGAAATTAATTTAAAAGTAAAAATAATTACATATAATGACTGTGATGGGAATATTTAAAAATAATAATGAAACATAAATTACGACGGATTTTATACTTTTTAAACAATATTTAAAATATACATAGTATTATGTAAAGCTTCCAAATCAATGTAATTTTAAAACAATTTGAATTGTGTAATTTTCGAATACCATCAAAACTTAAGTTCATTCTTTTCATGAAAATAACGTTTATTTTACGGGTGTTTTTCTTTTTAGTTTGTAAGTAGGCGAGAGTGGTGTTCACTTATTCTGTGATAATACAATTTTTAGTAATTGTAAACGTATATAAAAGTGAAAAATCAACAAAAAAAAAACATTGTTTTTAGCATGACAATTCAATAAATGTACAGAAAATCATAATTTACTTGGAAAAAAAACTAATTACCCATATAATTGTTTATTCAGTCGTTGGAACAAAACTGGCAGTATAAGGCACTTGTTTAACAAAAGATATCCAATATCGGTTTATTCGTACAACGATCACAGTTATAATTGAAAATTGTCAAAGGGTTTAAAAACATTTATTCATTTCTAAAATAATTTTGTACTACTTAAAGTTATACGCGTTAGAATTACCGAAATGTAATTATAGTACTTCCGATTGAATCAAACGATTGTACGTGATTTAACGCAATTTCTATATCTTGCGGATGGTAGACTTTATCAACGACCGTTTGTAAATGGCCACATTCAACAAATCGACTAATCTCATCTAATATCCCATAACACATATGGGTTTCATTACAATCAATCAATTTGAAACCGAAAATTACCTCTAATAAATGTTTAAAACGTAAATACAACTCAAATGTAAAATTACTAACTACACCATAATGATCAGTTCGACAATTTTTCGGTAATGTCGATAATAGAATACCGGATGATTTGCAAAATCGACGGATTTCTTTCAATTTGATACCGCAATCTCTTGTTAAAATAATCGTATCGAATTGATCGCGTAATTCTAATTCTTTTAAAACTGCATTAATTGAATCGGTTTCGAATTCGATTAGTGATGTCTCTAAATTGTCTTCAGGTTGGGGGAATATAACAATATCGGTACTGCCTAGGGCTTTCGCTACAGGTACGGCGCGTTTATAACACGTTGCGGTTATTGTTGGACATTTCCAATATTTTAAAATTTGGATCAATACACAACCGATCGGCGTACAACCGCCTATTATCAAAATCCTGAAACAACGATTTAGTTTACAAATTTAACGAATTTAAATAGAATTACCGTTTGTCTTGGGCATTATCGCAATCGATACCGGCTTGTTGTAGCGTATTCAATGCAATCGTACCGGCGTATGGAAGACTACAGGCACCTTCAAAACCAATATTTTTCGGTTTCTTACCGACGAAATTCTCCGCAACTAGAACAGTTTGTGATAGAGTACCATCATGCCAAAATGGTACTGTCAACCAGACTTCATCACCAATTTCAAATCGTTTAACCTTACGACCAATATCGACGATAATTCCGGTACAATCACGCCCCAAAGTTACCGATAAATCTGACGATTCTAGAGACTAAAAAAAAAAAAAACCGTTAATAATTCGATATTTTCGAATAATTCAATATACTTTATAGATTTTCCGTAGAATTCGGCGTAAATTGCGGCCATAACCGCGACAAATTCGAGTATCGATCAATTGAACTGATCCAGCTTTAACATCGATAAGTATTTCGTTATCGTTACAATGATACGGAGCCGGGGCAATTTCAATAACACTAGCCGTCTATTTCCACCAATACCGAAAAATAAACACAATTAAAACTATAATTATTTGTTAAATTAACTAATACTTCAATGCCTAGATAATTTGTACATTGTATCGCTTGCATATATCGATTAACTGTTGCTTTTTTGCGGATACTACGCGACAATAATAAACCAAAAACTGTACCGCAAAGGAAACCAGCTGTCATAAAACAAATATCTCTAGTTGTCCCTACAATATTACTCGTAATTATTCCGAATAATTAGTGGAAATCGCTTACATTTCCGCCAGAAGATCCGCACTAATTTCCGATAAATCCGTCTCGGATGGTACAATAATTCATGCTTTAAATTATAACTGATACTGATAATATAATGCCACAATTCGCGTAAATTATGTTTCACGTGTATAGCGTAGGGGCCGTTCCACATCCGTAGAATTGTCGCTTTGCCCTCCTGCGAATATTGATGGAAGATATCCTTACTTTGCGACGCGACGATATTCATTTTAACCTAAAAAAATTCGAATTTTAACACACTAGAAAACTATAAATTTCGATTTACTTGAAGATTTTCGAGTTTTTGGGAGCCACGGAATATAACTTCATCCATTATTTTAAAATATTTGAATAAAATAAAAAGAATAAAATAGTTACATAACCTCAATTTGGGTCAGTATAAGATATTTAAACACATGGTTTATAACAATTGTTAAAAATTTAAAACTTAATCGATAATAATAAAATTGATAATAATTATAGAGATAACAGATTCATTTTTGATTAAAAACGAGTTTAATCAGCTTTTCTGGAAGATTTGTCGCGGATTTTAACAGTTGACAGATGTCAATGACATTTTGTTGAATCTTGAACTACTCCACGAATGAACTATCGAGGACTACGTTCGGAAAATACCAAAGTAAGTCAAGTTTTATCTAAAAAAATTATTCAAAAATTGAATTATTTAAAAAAGCTCTATAATTACAATAGCAATGACTTGAGTCAATATAAAAATTATATCATTGATTTCGAAACAAAAATTTAAGAACTGATGGTTTCTTGTTCTCTTGAATTTTAACATATTTGATGGATGGAAACGTTTAAATTGCCCATCAATTTAATTAATTATCATCTAAAAATACCCAAAAATTGTTTATCTAAATATATTTTGATAACTTTGACAACTCGAGACTAGATCCATTTCTGAACGCAGTCTTTTTTGTTGTAGTTAGTAAGGAGCTACAATTAACGTTAACGTTTATAAATTAAACGTCAACCGAGAAAATTTTGCAGTTGATTAAAATTCGTGTCATGAGTTTGTTATGTCGTATTTACATTTAATTCTCTTTGTTTGTAAATAAATAAACAAATTTACGTGTGCATTATTTATAAGTGAATGAATCGAATCAATTATTCAATCCAAATTCTTCGTTAAATTGTTGAACGAGACTCGAAGATGGCGAAGAGGTTAACTGAAGAAATGGTGATAGCACGTACGAAAATCTCCGATTTATCCAAAATTAAACGATTGAATTGTTGGTAAGTTGGAGAATTTCCAGAAATTGAGATAATTTATCAAATTTTTGATTATTTTATTTTTCAGGGGCAGTGAATTGGTTGATGTGTCTCTACTTAGAAGAATGCCATCTGTTGAAGTCTTATCTTTGAGGTAAATTTTCTTGTTCTTCTAGAAATTATTTGCCAATATTTAAAATGCGTATTTATTTGTTTATATGAATGATTAATTGATAATGATTTGAAAAAACTTGATTTTTAATTCAAATTTTCTAAATTTGAATAAATGTAGTGTCCGGTGTATTGTTGTGAGTCACAGGTGGGAAGCAATCGTTCAAATGCCTTAATAAGGTGTGTTTCATTATGTTTTTATTTTTTTTCAGTCGCATAAACAAGGACATTAATGTTAATTTAACCAAACCAAACCCACACTACATTACACTTTCATAATCATTTACTATTTTGAACAAATTCTAGTAAAAACTAGGCCATAATTACGGTTATAATTAGAAGAAAGTTTCAATTTAAAAGTCTTAAAAATAACCAACAATAACAACAGTGAAAAGTTGAAGAACTTTGTAAATTGAGAAAGATAAAGGAAAAAGATAATTGCTCTTTCCGTTACAAAAAGACATAATTAAAATACCGTTGTTCTTCAACGTTTTCGTGAGAATTCCACTTATTATTTCTCTTCTTTCATTTATTTTTTATTATCTTCAATATTATTTCACAATTCTATTACAACAATGAATGAATCATTTAATAAATAGATTGATTTAAATAACGATGCGGAAAATTTTCAAGAATTTTCACGATGATGTAAAATTTTCTACAGTTACATACTTACATTATAAACCAGTGAAAGCGTTTTTATATTTGTTGAAAATTAATTATCACAACTGACAGTTTAATTAATAGAAATAATTTGTTATTGATTTCAAATACTAGATAATCAATAATTTTGATGGATTAGCATTTTCTTCGTTCCATTTTAGCTAAATTTGTTATAAATACAAAAGAATATTTTTGAAATTTTTCAATTAAAAATTCAATTTTCCTACAGAAAAATCTAGATGTTTCGAAAAGTCCTAAGTTTCGTCCCTATTTTAGACTTGGAACGATTTCAATTTATAAACAGGCACTAAATTAAATTAGACTCGTAAGTTTCGACAATCGGGAAATTCTAAATTATTTAGTACTTTTATCCAATTTTAGAAGGAATCTCGAAAGTTTTAACCCTTATATTGAAATTCAGTTTCAAGAATTTGATTTCGTGATTATAAATTATAACCGCTACCTGTTTTATAATTAGAATTTGTTTAGATAGTCCAATAGACAGCTATTTTCGATTATTTCAGTTTGACTATTGTGAATTTATCATAACGTATGAAATTAATTAATTAAAATTAAAATTGAGTAAGAGTTTAATTCATTGATTTACTGTCAGGGTTATCAAATTAAAGTGAATAGTTAGTGGGTGGTATAGGTCGGCAACCTTTCTAGTCTTTAGATTTTGCATGTCTGGAGGCTAAATTGCACATCAATTTACTTCATTTTCCATAATTTTATTCGAAAAACTATCAACTGATGGAAGATCAAATGATATTATTAATTAATAGAATTTTCAATTAATTAACTATAAAGGTTTTGTATCGGAAACTATAAAGGTTTTGTATAGGAATATTTTTAGATGTTTATTCTGATTAAATTTTCATTGAAACTTCACTTCTGGTTTACATGCAATTATTTCTCTACAAAATAACTTGTTAGTTGATGTTTTCCATCTAATCTTTAGATTGTTTAATCGTTTAATAACTTAGAAATTTTTAAAATTAGCCGGAAATTTCTAAAATTGAAATTATAGCCTTTGAAATATGTTATTATCGTTCAAATATATTATTATTTATGATTATTATACGAGATTCTTTTTAAAATAATTTGTTTTGATTACCAAACATTCTTTACATTCACACTAATTCGATTTGTACGTTTCTAAAATTTTTGGATTTATTTCAAACAATTTATTTGAAATTGTGATTTTAGAAATGAAATTTTACTTTCCGGTTTTCTTTTCTTGCCGAATAAATTCTGGAAAAATTTTGAATTTAATAAACTCCAAATTACAAGAATCATTTATAAAATTATAGACATTCAATTGAAATGTATTAGAAATTTCTATTAATTTGTTAGAGTAATTAGAACAATATTACAATAATCTAATTATGTTGACGAATATTTAAATAATTTTATAACAATAAAGTATTAATTAAAATGCATCTAGCATGAAAAATTTTATTAATTTAATATGAAGAAGAATCAATATTGTTTTTATTATTGTCACGTATTTTTTTCCGGTTGTAATAATGAACTTGATTTTGTACAAGGATCGAATCAATGGCGTTATTAAATGGATTATTTTATTATTTATTATCTCTACAATACATAGAATTTATTGATTTGGATAATTTATTCTCTGAACTTGTTTTATTCTAAGAATGAATTTATTATTGACTTTTTTCCAACAATAATAAGAATAAATGAATTTGGTGTAGGTAGGGCGTTAACAAATATGGTAATTGAAATCGTCAAAAATAGACGATTACATCACCTTTTTTGTTAAATTAATTTCGATTGGAAACATGAAATTTGGAAATTGCATTTTCTATTAACATCAATTGATAAGAGCCAATGCCAGATTGGAGTTCTAAAAATTCGCACTAGATCGATTTTTCGCTAGTTTTCTAATAGATTCTAATTACCAAAACAACATTAGAAGGTGCAATTTTCCAAAACCAGAAAACTTGTGTCAATTCTTATTTATCTCCGAAAACCAGAGAATTATCGATTATTAAATACTAAATCTTAAATAAGATTTAGAAGGCATAAATTGTGTACAATCCAGGCTTGATAGGAATAGTCTTTGAATGGGGTGAATTCTAATGATTTATAATGAAATGGAAATCAAATGGAGTTATACAATGCAGGATCCCGAATTCATTTCTTAATGTTCCGCTATAATTCCACTAAATAATACCAAGGAAATTGATAATTGTTCTATTGTTCTCTATTTTGATGAACATCTACCTGTTTTATGGTTAATTTCCTATCAAATTCCACTTGTTTCTTTATTCCAGTATCAATAAAATCAACAGTCTGGCCGATTTTCAACTTTGTAAACGTTTAGAAGAATTATATATCCGTCAAAATGAGATACGTGATCTAAATGAAATTGTCTATTTACAAAATCTAACAAATTTAAGGAATTTATGGTTGGGTGAAAATCCATGTGCAAATATTGATGGTTATCGTTTGGCTGTTATAAAGGCATTACCACATTTACACAAATTAGATAATGTACAAATAACACAAGATGAATTACGTGAAGCCCAACGGCGTGGTAAAATATTAATACATCCAGATGATGTACAAGATTATGAACAACAATATTATGATAGTGAAGTTAGAGAAGATGAACAAAATAATGAAGAAGAAGAGGAAGAAGAAGAAATTGAATATCTACCATTACAACAACAACAACAACAACAAGAACAACAACGCCATCAACAACAACAATACAATAAATATCAAGATTCGGAAACTGAATATAGTCCACTTCAAAGAAGTCCACCTTTACGACAACAAGTAAGTTGTATATATTATTATTATCATTATTAATGTGATTAAAAATCAAATTACAATAAGTTTAATTAAACAACAAACAAAAACAATAAGAACAAAATTTGCATTGTTCATACATAACAACATAATTAACAATACATAAATTAATAAATTAGCCAGAATATGAAAACGAAGATAATGAGGATGTTTATCAAAGGGATGAAGTTCCTGAAGGAAGTAAAGACTGTTCACCGTCCAGACAGGTAAAGTTATTGTTCCTATTTCTCAACAAAACAAAACATTAATGAATAATTTAAAAAAAAACAACAAGATTTTAACAATTTTATAATAGAATTGATTAATTTATACAGACAAGTCCGCCACCACGTAGGACCAATGATATAATCACAATGACAAGACGAAATTATTCACCAGAACAACAAATAAATAATGATGGACGTAATAATTATGAACGTGAACAACCAATAAAACAATCAACACAATATTATAATGTAAGTTAATTGAATAATTTCAAAAAATCACTAATTTTTAACAACTATTAGAGATGTCCAGCTGATAATTATGAAGTTAACACAACTTGTGATTATAATTATAGAGAAATTAAAATTGTTAACAGTCAATCGGCTAATTGTCTTAAGGTAAGTTGGATTAACACATTTAATCAATAATTTTTCCATTTTTGCTTTTTTTTAACAAATACAATTGAAGTTTATCTGAAATTAAGTACTACTATTAAATTTTAAAATAAGACCATTCTCTTGGCTCACCCTGTATATTAATTCGTTCTTTGTGAGTCTAAAACTATACTAAAGAGGTATTAAAAACCCTAAATTATAAAAAAAGTATTAAATTTAAGGATAATAACAGTAAATAACATTTCTTCCAGGCGAGTTATTTACAAAAATGTAAAACACGAAAAATTATAAATTCCATAAATTATAATTTTTCGTATTAATTAATTAATTAAAGTTGTAATACATCGTGTTAAATCAACTAATTATGGTGCAATTAAAATTTATTTCTCATATTTCATTAAAAAACTTGAATAATTTGATTATTTTGCAGAATTAGTGAAATTTTTAAATTCTATTTTACAATTCATAGACCTTCAATTGTATTCTCAATAAACTCAAAAAAAAAGAAAAGTTTATCAACTATCTACTCATGTAGTAGAAAGTTTTGAATTTGTTGCCAACCCTCTAGTTGAAGGACTAATGACATTTATATAGAAACATATGGTAAAATTGATGTTCTTACATTAGTGTCACTGATAAACTAAACGCTACTCGTTTGTTTATAGATCAACAATATAACCTCAAATTTTATGTTTTTAAACATATTTCTCTTTTAATTCGAATGAATTTTGTTGTTTTTATTACGTTTTATTGAATTTTTTGTGTAATTACAATTTTTTTGTTTATTTAAATTACCCGCTTCCAAATTGAACACTTGCCAGATAAATCTAGGATGTAGTGGAAAGTGTGGAATTTGACACTTACGCCTATTCATTGTAAGCGGGAAATTTAAATAAACAACAATAAAGCGGTATATTAGACAAAGAAATCAATAAACCGCAATAAAAATCAACGAAATAAACGAAAATAAACCAAATTCATTAAAAATAAGAAACATGTTTAAAAATAGAATTTTAGGTTATATTGATCTATAAACAAATGAGAATCATTTAGTTCGTCAGTGACACCAACGTAAGGACATCAATTTTACCGTACGTTTCTATATAAATGTCATTAGTCCTTCAACTATAGGGCTGGCAACAAATTCAAAACTTTCTACTTGTTCTTACTGAATAAATTTCCATGAAGAAAATAGCATTATTACTTTTATTTGAGATAAATCATAATTTTTAGGATTATACAAATGGTGATCGTTATCAGCAACAACAACAACATCACCATCAACCTCAACAACAACAGCAACAACATTATAGACAAGAAGCTAACGATCAAACTTACGGTTATGAACGAAGAGAACGCTATTCATGTCAAGCAGCAAATCATCGGCCATCATTTCAAAGACGTATAGTCACAAGGGTACTTTCATTATTCTAATTCAACTCTAATGAAAATCTATTAATTTCTAATTTTCATATAGAATTCTAATATTTTATCAGCTGTATTACGTCTAGTAAAAGAATTAGATTATCCAAGTTTGGAAGTTGTCGAAATGGAAGTACGTTCACGTATGGACGAATTAGTGGATGAATGACAAAATATTTCTCCAAAAACTGGAGACAATCAAAATGATGATATTAACGATGAAGAAATTAACGGTGCACAAGAATTTGATAAGCTTTAAAGGACACAAATTTGATTTGTTTCTTAACAATTATTCAATTTTTCTAAATAAACTAAATAACAACATTCCGATTGTTTTAAAGTCAACTGCCAATTTGTTTTCATTTGGTAGTTCTAATTAACAGTTTTCAATAATAGACATTTTTATAATAATAATCTTTGTAAATATATTAGAATAAGTCTTGTATTTAATTAGCAACAACGATTACTGTTATATTTTTCTGGTTAAATTGTTATAAATGTGTTAATTCCCTCCAATTAGACTGCTATTGTTACCAGGGCCGTATTTAAGCTTCAATGGCAGCTTTAAAGACCACAAAAATAGTTTTAATGGATCACAATTTGATTACAATTAGTTTAAATACGGTGCTGATTGTTATTATTAATTAATTAATTAAAACGGATACGTTAATGTTTTATTGTAAATTTTATACTCCCTAATCTAGTCTTCAGTTATCTTTTGGTTGTAATTCATTCTATAATTCTAGTTAATGAAAATGCTTTTTTTATAATAAGCGCTGTGTGCAATTAAAATAAAATTAATACAATATTATCGTGATTATATTAGATTTTGGCAGTCAGTTTCGCTAGTTGGTGGGTTATCATCGTGCGAATTTTGATAACCATCACTATCGACACAATATGCGGTAGTACCCTGATTTTGGTACGGATCATAATTGCCATAACTCGTACATTGTTGAGTTAGTGTCTGTCCGGCGTTTGCGAAAATTATCGAATCTCTCGCACAATCTAAAATTTCAATTACTCTATCTATTAATTTTAAAAATCTTGGTACTTACTGCAATTGATAGTACTGAGCTCGCTAGTTGTACCCTGCCAAGTACCGATATTTGTGTTATTTTTCCAGGTGCAATACACGCTGAAATTTTAGATTATTATCGAATTGATTTTGTTTATTTAAATTACTTGCTATCGGAGATTTTGTACGATCCGTAAGTACCATCGTCATCACAGAGTAGTGTGGCGAAATTAACAGTAGTGGTACCGTGTAGATAGAATTTATTTTTAATTTTCGCTTGAGCAAACTGTCGGCTTTCGCATTGTCTCAAATATTGCTCGCCCGTTTCCGTTATGTTATCTAAAATTTGATTTAAAATAATCTAATTCGGATATTCTAGCCGACTTACAACAAGGCAATTGAATTATAGCCGATTCGGGTACTACCATCGATGTTAAATTACCCGTTTGGTTATCGGCACACCAACACAAATTTGTTTCACTGTCGCATTGTAGCGCCTCATAATTGCCCTTACTGTCGCAATGCAGACTGACGTAGTACTTTTTACCCTCGGCCCTCAATTCGGTTTTCTTCCGGCTGCAAGCTAGAGGGAAAACTTTATTAATTCTGTTTTTCTTGTAGATGGGAGCTTACCGCAAGTCATATTGGTCGCTTGACTCCACCATTCCTGGCCGAAGATGCGTTCGCCGGCGGAATTGTAACAGAAACAACTAGAAATAGAATTGTGAATCGGTGTGATTGATTTTTTTGGATGATTACCGTCCGGTTGTGTATTCGCCTTTGCATTGTTTCGGCGCGAAACTGCCATCTGTATCGCAAGTGGGCCGAAAGACGGTTTTATAATAATTATTCGAACTAAACGGTACGTAATAAAGGGAGCAAGTCGCTAAAATCGTTTGAATTTATTCGAAAATTTATTTTTCAATTAATTTGCCTTACTGTTATCTGGTTTACATCGATTAGAAACACATTGATATCCAGGTACGCACGATTTTTTAGCGTTGCAAGTTCCAGGAGCTGTTTGTAAGTATTTTGGTTTATTCATCGTTTAATTATTTTCAAAATCTACTTACTCTTTCTTGTGAATTCTTTACAATGAGGCAAACAATTTTCTATTATATAGTAATAATTAGCATCAGTTCTAGAATAGCAGGTTCCAGGTAGAAGATTCGTAACTAGTTCTAAATTGAAATCGCAAGCAGTTTGACTTGATATAGAAGCAATTTGGATTGTTAAAAAAACTAAGAAAATCAACATTTTTAAAACACTAATTTCTTTATTAAAACTTGGAAATAATGACAATAATCAAATGTTATCTATTATCAATAATAATCTTATCAATTGATGTTTTTAAGTCGTCAAAAATACGTATTTTTAGTGGTGACTAACAGAAGTTTAATTTCAGATATTTCAAGAATGGATCAATTGGATGTGGCTCAAACATATCTACAAGAAGCGAAGGCAAATTTAATAAATGAAGAAAAATGAAGAAGAAATTTTAGCTTTAATACATCAAAGAAGCAGTAGGGTTCTTTCAGGCTGTTTACAAGAATTGGGGAGAATGGTTTGCTTTCATATTTTCTTACAACTAATTTTTCTTAGATCTCTTGTTGATTTGGAGCTTTTTCAAATTATGCTTTCTTCACCGCTAGTTTACTCGAAGTAAGCTTGAAGATCGAGATTCACTGAAGAAAACGGAACTAACGGCATTTGGAACGATAAATCGGCATGATAAGTATCTAATTCGATTCTAAAATTTCAATTTCTACAACTGTAGAATTTGGAAAATCGTGTGGTTTTTTCGAAAATTCAGAAATATGACGATTGCCACTCAATCATCTATAAAATGAAATGAACTGTAGATAGATAGATAGTGGATACTTGAAGCTATAATTATGAAATACCCTCGTTTTAATTTTCTACCCCGTATTCCAGAAAATAGCGCCCAAAGTAGCGTAATTTTCGACAAATACAGTTGATAACAGGACTAGAGTATTCTCTAACTTTCTTAACGGTTCGTTACTATGATAACACTTGAGGCTACGTCTCTCTTCAATTCTGTATATAATCCAATTGTAAAGAGTGAGTGTCTGAAGACATTTTCTTTAAATAACAGAAATAAAAGTCAAAATCTCGACTCGAAGAATCGTAAGTCTCAAGACTTTGATGCGTATTCTCTAACTTGCTTGACGATTCGTTACTATGACAACGCTTGATTCTTCTCTCTTCAATTCAATATATAATACGATTGTAGAGTGAGATGGAAGTTCTGTCTAAAGAGACTGCTGATCATTTTTCTTTCAATAACAGCAAAATTTCGCCTCGAAGAATCGTAAAAGTCTCAAAATGAGTGATAAAATTAACTTCATTAGGGCTAAAATTTGTTGAAATCTGGACTCAAATAACAAAATTAACTAAAATCGAGCCTCAATTTCGAAAATTTTCCTTAAAGACTGGATAAAGATCAAGATTTTATTCTTGAATCTACGACAAGTACCCAAAATTTCTATTTTGCTCCAACTACATGGCGAAATTGATTTGAAAAACTCGTGGCTAATGGTGAGAATATTTCAAAATCTACCGAAAGACTCGAAAAGCTCCCCCTATAATAATCCGAATTGTTTAGATTACAATAATTTACAGAATTCGAAAGAAATTGTCAATTTACGTAAAATATCCAGCTTTGTCATGGTAACGAGTCTGCATCAAGTTAGAGAATACGACTGTTGGGCCAGAACTTTTCGTAGACCCTTAGTTGTATTCTCTAACTAGTGGTTCGTTACTATGACAACACTGGACATCTGTCATTTAGAATTCCATACAATTGAAACAGGTTGTTATAGCAACGAGTTACTAAAGTTGGAGAATACGACTGCCTGTTTCTAACTTTATTTGATTATTTATTCCAAATAATAAACAACTAAACGATAAAACTTTATTTCTTATACAATAAATTTATACAGTCATACGGATAATTATAATCGAATAAATAGTAAAAATCACAAGATTCAAATATGATGGTGGCTATGTGGTAAATGCAATGCCGGTGTACCAAGCGTACTTTTAACTCTTCTCAACTTAATTTTCTCTTTAATCAACGCCAATCTGGACGCCCGACTATCATCTTTGGACAAATTAACATGAATACCGCTACTATTCTGTTGTTGTTGTTGTTGTTGTAGTTGTTGTTGTAATTGTAGTTGAACAGCTAAATTATGTGCACGTTCCTTCTCCATTTGCACCACCGAATATAGATCGTAAACGAAATCACTACTCGGTATTACCGGACTGGTTAATGCCGTTGTTGGTGTTGTTGAACGCAATATTGAATGGGAATAATGATCGTCCGATGGTGTGTCTAAATAGAATTTCGGCATCGATTGTTGCCGTATTAACGGCAATTCTTTCGGTTGCTCAATACGTAAATATAAACTTTTCGATAGACGACGTTCACGTAACGATTTACGCCGCAATTCTGGATCTAGAATTTCCGGTTTTAATGTATCCAGATTATTATCACTATTCGATCTCAGGTCGATGATATTCGGTTTTGTTGTAGCGATTTCCAGTTCGTCCTCGCCATTAATCTAGAATTGTATTGTTATTGTAATTGTGGGGATTTATTTGGTTATTACCTCAATTTTCTTGGCATTATCGGCGTTCGGTTGGTAGATTTCTGGTACACTTATCGATAAATATTCTTTGTTTTTGTCGTTTTTTAATTCCTCGCCCCAATGCAGCGATCTTGTCGGTTGTTTAACGATTGGTTGTGGTTTTATTGGTATTGGATCAATTGTAACAATCGAACGGCCGGCTATCACCGATATACTATCGAAAAATGCCATATTATCGAACATATTGTTGTTCTTCTCCTGTTTCTCCGGTACTTCATATAGCGCGATACTTTCATCATAACAGAAACGTTTCTCAATTAGATGCCAATAACACGACTCCAAACAACTGGAATTTGTTTAAAAAACGGTTTATTTTCGAAAAACAACCGGATATCGGGGCAAAATCAGCAGAATATGACCTCGACAATTCTAATTATGATGACTGTTATGGTAAATATTCAAATTATAAGCCTCAGTAAGTTTCTAATGAGAACAGGAAATGCTTTGTTTTATAATTATAAATTATTTTTAATTTTGAGATTAATTTCGAAACAATCGCAATTTTACAAGGAACAAAGCTCAAATTGAATTAATTATCACTATCGCGGTGATAATTACGTGTAAGTCACGCGGATCTTAATATTTAAATCACCAATTGTCTTCGGTGAAAGGCTAAAATAAAACTTACTATTGGCAACATTTGCACATTTTGTTGACGATAAAAAACTCAACACTAGAAAAAAATAAACGTGTTCACTAATCACTAGAACATTTTAATTGTTGCTCAATCGATAAGGTTTTTCGTTTTCCACAACCAACTGATAATACAATAGTTCCATTCTACTACAATTTGAAAAAAAATAGACTATTACACTTGAAATTTTAAAATAACAATACCAATAAAAATAGTCAAACTGGTTAAATTTGTTGGAAATCCAACACTTTTCACAAGGCTCGGTAAATTAACGAATATTGACATTAATTATTTACAAATGGTTAGCTATTTTTCATTTGTCACTACGGCTGGTTTGCTCTATCTAGAAATTTTGATGAAATTATTAAAGTATTATTTCGTTTTGCAAACAAAAAAACAATAAATCTAAACTACGTAAATTCGCTGGTAATTATTGTAAATTTTTATCGTTGTCTATCTTGTTTTGAGTGACTCTTCAAACAACGAACAAATCCAACCTGCGATAAACAATAGGTGCACTTCGAGTGTATCAAAATAAAAATTAAACTCAAAATTAAGTGATTAACGCCCGACAAGACCTCAACTTAAATCGGTCAAGTAGAATAATTTTTTTAATATTCCACAAGAGATGTCGACCTTTACTAGAATCCGTTGGATTGACATCGAATTTAATCACAAGGACTGCGGAAAGTTATGATTTTTTATCGTTTTATAGCTCAACAACCTGTCGAGTTGTTATAATTAAAAAAATATACAGGACGGCTCTATTAAATGGGAACTTTAGTGCATTAGGAACAATTTGGACTAGAAATTGGGGCTTTATTCTGGTCAAAAACGTTGAAATTTAGTTAAGTTAGGCTTTTATCAGGATAAAAAATTGCGCAATTCCCGCCACCTAGAAGCAGAACTTGGCCTAGATTTTTTTATTGTAAGGCCAAAACTATGGGGGTGTTTTTGTGGTATTTTAGAAAGGATTTTTGATCTATCTAATCGAGCGTTATTCTACAATATTTGAATATAAAGTGGTATTCTCTAAGTATTTGCCGATTCGTTACCATGACAATTTTACATATAATGGAATTGTAGTCCGGTGGATCCGTGTGATCTCTATAGTTGTCATGGTAATGGATTTATTAAGAGTTGGAGAATACGACTGACTATAATGTAAATTTTAATAACAAGGTCCAATTGGATGTATTTTTAATAATCCAGGGTCGTGGACGGTTGAAAAATTAACAATATCTAACCTTTTCTGTCATCTAACCATAAGAATAAGAGTAACACCCGTAAAGAATTCAATCATTCAATTGTATTCAATTAATTGTCGGATTTACGTGTATTGTTTTCTGAGAAATCGAAAAAAATCAAGTATATGTGTTTTATGTCTATAATTTTTTATCTTTATAGGTTTTTCTGATTGTAAAAATAAAACCTACAATTATTTTGATGATTATCGACAATAATAAAAGTTAGAATTGTGGGAATTTTCATTTTACACACAATCGAAAGAATTTCCGTTTACTAATTATAATTTTACGAATATATTCTTAATTTGTGACTCACAAAAACACCGACTTTTTTCTAAATAAAACTCCTCTTTGCACAATTACTAATTTGGTTGCCACAAATTTGTTTCTTCACCAGGCTAATGAACCTTTTCGTTGGTCAATTAATATCGTTACAAGATAGCACAGCTGATATGTTGTGGGAAAAATTCCCGGATCCGTTCCAGTAAATTCCCACGGAAATAAATAAATCAAATTCCGATTAAATTACGCAAAATTGACACTATACTTTGTCAATATTCATCAATTATACCGTAATATAATCACTGATTGAGATTTTTCGGGGTATTTAATCGAAAATCACGCGCACTCATCTATCACGATGACTGACCGGCTGGAAATACACCAACTTTAAAACTAAACACGATCCACAACATACAGTTTCGACTTTAATTACATGTTCCTATAGAATTCCGATGACATTGAACTTACTTTATTGTGCCTTTCACTTGATTTAAAGGTTTCTACCTTAGAGTTTCACCAGTTGGGGAAAATTCGCTCCTATTCCACTAATCTTGTTGTATTTCCAATTGTAAGCACAAAGACTAAAATTAAATCATTGTAATAATAATGTTTGGTGTTTATAGAGGCAGCGCGTGATTATCGGACCTTTTGTTCAACTCTTTAGTTTAATTGAAATAACTTTCTGTAATTGACTTGTTTGACTTGTTTACTAACAATAAATTAAAATGTTTCGAAATTTAAATCGGGTTTATGGTTTGGGAATTTGGAAAAATCGCCGAAATCTGCACGATTTTCTCCCCGTTCCCGGCAAAACTCAACGAAAACAGAGAAAGAAGAGAGAGGACAGCAGAAAGATTAGATAAGGTCCTGGTGAATGTCCTCAAGTAGGAGAAAATTAATCTCTTTTTTCACAATCTCTGGTACTTTTGTGTTAAATTCCTTTCTAAATTGGTTTGTTTGTAAAAACCGATGGTTCAGATTTTTATTCGCCGTCTTTTTGCTTCTGGAATAATTCTCAACGAACCGGTTGTTCAATTTCTTGGGACTAGTTGCAATCTGAGTTCTACCAGTGGCGGACTGGACCATTTTGAGCCCGGAATCCTTCGATGTGGCGTAACACAAATGCTAATCTTCGATCAACTGCTTGTTTTCTGATAGATTCTAATGACAGAAAC
>JACDRP010000445.1:0-46738 GCA_013841185.1 Hycleus phaleratus | reverse complement strand
TTACAAAAATAAATCAAACCACTATGAAAACAACTAAAATTTAACATTTACGTTAATGGTAATAAAGATAAAAATAATAAGATCTACTTTTGGTAACCACGTGGAGGGAATTTTAGAGCGTTTTTATTGAACGGTTCCCTCATACCTGCAACAATATAGCATTTTAATCCAATTTTACCACCATTTTTAATCAATATTAACCTGCTGGCATTACTGTTTTACCAGCTCTTGGCTTATCCCTTTTTGATGTGACAGTACTCCATTGATCATCGGGATCCTGAAAAAATCTCAATTAGAAATTGAAATTAATCAAAATAATAATTGAACATTTTCGGTAAAATCACTGTTACTCCAAACTGTTTCACGACTGTAAGCCGCTGAAATTCCCTGAAAACAATCGAATTTAATAAATTTTAAAAAATTATAAGAGAATCTACCGAATTTGTTTGTGGTTTTAGCGATTTATTGGCAAGTAATTGTCTCTTCGGCCCGATATCCCATTGAGTCTCCACACTCTAAATATCAAAAAAAATTAAAAATTATTCATTAATCAACAGGTTGGCCTATTTCATAAATTTATACTTCTGATAGGCCATCCTCGGAAATTAACGTACATATTCGGAAAATGTATCGCAATTACTCCACAAAGATTCACGACTGGGCGCTGCAGAGATTCCCTAAACAAAACCGAAATCAATAATTTTCAATCAATTATCTTGGATTATAATACAAGATTTCGTTGCGAATTAACCGACAATTGTTGATTAACTTTAGCCGACAATGGTACATGTTTGCCCGGTATTAAAGCAATCCCTAAATCGGTACAACAATTATCGCAGATAATATAAGCGAAACGTATCGCCCTCGAACGGCTACAATAGGTAACAACATCGATTTCTTCATGGTACTAGAAAACAAAATTTTACAAAAATTGTCGATTATTTTTAGACGAAATTACATCGCAGGCTATACGTGAAGTGTAAGCGTAGACATCCTTCTCGATTTCGCGATCACTGAACGATTCCGACGGCCAAACGGGCTCATCTGAGACTGCATTTCGCAATACATAAAACAAATATTGTAAATCGTACACTTTGATGGTGTATTTCGATCGAATTTCGTAGAGAATATCGTCGATAATTTTCTGTACAAGATCCAAACATTTCGAATTCGTATACAATATTGGTAGTTTACCAAATTTCTTGTATTTCTCTAAATATTGCATCATTGTTGTGTAAACTTGTGGGGTGTTGTCCTCATCTTTGAGGCAATCTAACAATTGGTGGGTCTCTTTTGAGTGGATTTGGGCATCGCCGTAGAAACCCAATGGTAGTTTTCCTATAACAATGGTGTTAAAATATCGTTTTTACTATTCGTATAATTTGAACAACCTGGCATTACAATTTCGTGGTAGATTTTATTATTATCGACTCCGTTTCGCAATGAAAATGGCACGATAGCGATTTCGCAGATGTAATGTTTATCTTCTTGCGGTACGTAAATTAATCGGTTTATATCGATGATTAGAAACTCTTCATCGGCTACGGCTATCCGAAAAATTGTTAATTTTAAAGAAATCAACTAGAATAACACAATACCATTGTTGATTTTAGCGTTTTGTAGCAAATTCCGGATCTCATTCTTCATTTCTTGCTTCTTAATCTTCTCATCTTCTTCGCGTTTTTGGATCTCATCAATCGCCCGACCATCTGTTGCATATTTCGTCTGTTGCACATTGTTCCTTGCCAATTGGGCGCGTTGATTGTACGGCTGACGGTCCTCAGCGGACATTCTCTACAAAACAATTACAATTACAATTTTATCGATAATTTACCAAGAAATTATTACCGCCCATATGGGATTCGCATGTTCCACAGCTGCTTGGATATTCGGATACTTCTGGGGGTGTTTATCGCGTAACTCGAGAGCGAATTGGAAGAATCCATTTTTACTCGGCTTCTTTTTCGGCATTTTTATTTTAGAAAAATATAAATTTTACCGTATTTGTACAAAATTGGATGCAATAGAAACACTTCCGGTTGAATTTGCTGAAATTGTAAAATTCTAGAAGCAACTGATAAGCACAAAGAAAAATACCCGCTACTTCGGCACAACACCATCTAGTTACAAATGCTACGGTAATGTTGGCATCACTTGATCAAAAGAACCGGTAGAAATTGGACTGTTTCAATTAAATAAATAGTTTAAACCGATTTTTTTGTATTATTTGTTGTTAAGTCGAGTTATAATTAAAAATTTGATGACAATAATTTTTAATAATTATAAAAATTATGGGAATTTGGTAATTTTTGTAACTCACAGTTGGCGATATTTTCTCTAATAAAAGTTGTCTCTAATTTGTCGAATAAATCAACAATAAATTTCGTTTTATTTCCATATAATGCAAAATTGAGCAATAATTCCCCAAATTAAAAAAAATTAATGATAACTATTGTCCTCAAAGCAAATTTATACAATAATCTTCTCCATTATTATTTAGGTTGGCAACACTAATGTCACTTATTTTTGGAGTTTATACTAAATATAAAAAATAATTGATTAAATTAACAAAATAATTCCTCAATAATTGTAGATTTATCAAATAATTATATTCTAATCAAATAATGATTTTATAGAGTTTTTCAAAAATACTCACCGTAGTTAGTGTATTTCGTTACTTCAGCTATAACGTTGGCAACGCTTACGTAACTGTTTTGACATTTCTGTCATAACCGCAAAATTTCTGTACCTTTTAATTTTTACAAATGTCTTTATTTACAAGAAATATGGTAAATTTACGTAATTTTTCCAAGTTTACACGAAATTTAGGCGATAGTAAAATAATCCACACAAAGAAAATGTGTGAAAAATTAACCGAAAAATCGGAAAAATTCGAAAAAGCTGGTCATGCAGTCAAAAATGGTGATGTACCAGGTTTGAGTGCGAAAGTCGTTGAAGTACCAGCCGGTGAAACTGTCGGTCCTGGTGCTAGTAAAACGGCAACATACAAGAATCCAGAATATTATTGTTATAATCGTACCAGTTATTTTGAGGCCGAAGTTGAAATGTTGAAGTATCGTTGTCCACAGCCGTCTGTAGATCGCTATTACGAACAAAAGACACCGAAATAAAATCGTGGAAATAGCTAATTTATTGTAAAGATACGCAAATAGATTATTTTAGAAATTGGTTGGACATTTTTCTATCGTAGACACCAATTCTTTGTAGTTTTGATGTATTTGTTTGTGTTGTAAACAAACAGTACCACCGCCGCGAGATTTTTGATGTTCCTACAATTAAAGCTTCAACATAACTGAAAATGTAAGAAAATCCTCGTAAGTACCATTCGATTAATATCACCGATGCAAATCCAATTGGAAGTGTTCGAATTCACGGAAATTGCCCATTTTGAATGGTCATGGGTTGATGTAAAGTTCAATTTATCCTCTCCAATATACACAGATTCAATATTAAATACTCTACAATTAGAGCGAATTATTCCAAATTTAATTTAGTTTTAAACCAAATTCAATACTTCAAAGGTTTACTGCAATTCGATGGTAATTTCCCGTGTCCATTCAGCCAAGATTCAACAAATAAATCCTGTTGTAGATCGGGAGCGAGCCAATCTTCATACAAATCCTTGTTGAATTTACCCGATTTAGCGAATGAGAAATAATCGAAATTTCCCCTGGATTTGAAGGGAATTTTCCTGAACCATGGCGGCGTCTTTACCGTTTTACCACCAATTAAATCGCGTAATTTCGGGAAATTATTGAAATTCTCCGGAAATTTATACGCGAAAATTTGCGGCTCATTATACTGTAATTGTAGACTAATTTCTTCAATACTCGGCGTATTTAAACTGATACATAGGAAATTTTGGCCGTAGATTAAACCACTTTCTGGGAAATCGTACGAGAGTTGGGTTAAATTCGGGAAATGCGGTACGGAGTGAATTAACCAGAATCCGGAGGTTGTATCCGTGGCTAAAATGCCTTTCGTGTGGCCTTTATTGGGGTATTTCGGTGAATTCGGGGGTTGATCATTGTAGGCGATGTACGCGAAATTATCCTAAGTCCATTCAAATCAAATTTATAATTTAAATATTCGAAAATACTTACTTGTTTATCAGCATATAAAAAATTTAAAGTGTTTCCTATAATTGATCGTGAATCGTTAATAGAAATCGTTGATAATTGCCAAGTTTGATAAGAATTATTCGTTAGAAAATTGTAATTAAATCCGGGACTTTTTTGGTGAATGTGCGGAAATTTGTAGACAATAAACCAATCAACCGGTCGGTTATTTTCATCTAAACACTGTAAAAATTGATAACAAGGTAAAAATAGCAAAATTATTAGTAATAAACGGAAATTCAACATGTCTTCTGTCTTATCAACAACCAACAACTATTCAGTTCTGATAAGATTTATTTTAAAAACATTTACAAATAAATATTATTTATAATTAATGGAATTTTATCTATCACAATTATATGTTAGTATGTGAAATAACCAGCCACGATACGATAAAATAGAATAGAAAAATCGGATAAACTGCTAGAACTTTACGACCTGGCTTTTGACTATCGCCCAGAAACACCCAAGAGGCTACAATTGAAAATTAGTTTATAAATCCGCAAAATAAAGTAATTAAAGTACCATAAGTTGCCCAGACGAATCCAACCATTGATACTGTAAATCTCAAGAAAAACAACAAATTCGTTTGCTCAACTAATAGAATTATCCTACAAATAATCAACGCTATTGCTGTCGGTAATAGACAATAACCCAAAACGCAAATACTTTGAAAAAACGAACTGGAAATAAACCACAATTAGAATGATAAAATAGAAATTTGTATAGAATTTACATATTTCCACCTAATAATTTCGAATTCAACGTAACAATCATCGAACCTATCCAAACGATTACAAAAACCTCAGCGAATTCCGGACCGCCATCGTTTGAATTGTCCACAGTAGTGGAACCTTGTAATACCATTGCCATAAATGTGCACAACAATAAGGGCCCCCATAGATCCCCTATAACAACAAAAAAATCAATAAATCGCCCCACAAAAATCGGAATTATTTACATTCTTTGAGTAGCGTTTTTTTCTCTTTCGGCACTAAAACGTGTGCGAATTTTACACCGATTGTTTTCAAATCGCGCAACTGAAACACAATTATTAGAATTCATGTAATTATAGAGTGTAACAATTACAATTGTGTCACGTATAGGTTCGTCCAAAGTATTGAATTCAGGATCTCCGATTTTTCTATTTTGATTAGTCGGCACCGTCATCTCACCCTCCACGATACCACCAACCCCATCAAACAACTGAAATTATGCCAAATAATTATTTAAAGAGAAAAATTCTATTCAAACAAATTGAGGTTATGTTCATTTCCTGAATAAAATTCTACCAATTTTGGAATTACAGTAGTAAATTACCTCTAATTTAGTATCGTTGTTCATTTTTTATTAATTATTATTGAATTATTGCGAATATTTAGATAATTACACGTTTATTGTTTACATCATCTCGATAAAAATGTCACAATTGACATATTAGATTACTGTATTATCGACCAACCAGCACCATCTAATGTCAAATAATTTAATCAATATTCGAATTGGGTCTATTTATTTAATTTTAATACAATTGGAACATTCGGAACACTCAATTATACATTCATCACTTTCTTCCAGATAGTTTTTATCGATAATAAAATCACTACCACATCTACAAGGATACGTTGTATAATTTTGATTGAAATTCAATTGATTTCTCGTTAATTCGGCATAAATTAAACAATGATCGCCCTCATTTTGCAATAAATCCGCATCGTATTGTTTTCGACGATTTTTATCGCGTAAAATTTTCCAAGCTTGATCTATTAATAAAAAACGATCTTGAATACGATTATTAGCATCTTTGGAAGCTTTATCAGGATGGTGTTCTCTTATCAATTTTTGATAATTGCTTTTCAATTCATTATAAGTTGAAGTTGGTTGGCAACCTAATATTTCATAAAAATTCCCCTCGATCGTTGATTGTTGAGTGTCCATCATCTAAAATAAGTAAAAGTGAGTTTAATTAAGCAAATTTAACGTTAATTTGATCAATTTAAATATGTACAATAACTGACAGTTAAAAATGTGGTTATATAAAACTAACCTCTTTTCGTATTCACTTTACAAACTTAGCAATTATTGCAAAGTTTTATAATTAATTATCAATTTTAATTGATCACGAATATGTTATTTGATTATAAAAATATTCAAAATTTCCTATACTTACATAACTAGTGAATAAATTTGTATTTTAATATAAGTGAGGTTATGTCACATAACCTACATTAAAATTTATTTTATTTCAATTTTTTATCAAAAAATTGTTAATATTCCCGTTGATTTATCATAAATTGTTATCAATGAAAAATGAAAAATGAAATAATGCAGTTTTTTGCAATTTTTTATTGTAGGTAGGCAATCAGTTATACACCAAGTTTTATAATGTTCAAATTGATAATTATTGTATCGCTCGTTAATTTGATATATTGCGAAATACCGATAGTTATAAACACATGGGCATTTAAACAAGCAGCGGAACAAGCATGGTACGCTGTTGATTCCTATGACAAAACAGCAGTTGAAACTCTTGTAATCGGTTGTTCAACATGTGAAATATTACAATGCGATACTACCGTTGGATACGGCGGTAGTCCGGATGAAAATGGTGAAACAACACTGGATGCAATGATATTCGATGGGTAATCCTCGCAATTACCACTTCTTTAATTAACCGACCAATTATTGCAGTTTAAAAATGGATGTCGGAGCCGTTGGTGGTTTACGTCGAATAAAACCCGCCAGTAGTGTAGCCTACCATGTTTTAAAACATACAGAACACTCAATATTAGTCGGCGATTTGGCGACGGAATTCGCAAAGAAATTCAACTACAACGAAGAGTCTCTATCGACGAATGTTTCGTTGAATATGTGGCAGGATTGGAAGAACAACAGTTGTCAGCCGAATTTTTGGAAAAACGTCGAACCAGACCCGAAAACTTCCTGCGGCCCTTACCAACCAGAATTCACAAATGATATCAATAGTGATTTTATTGGATTCAATACAAATAACCATGATACTATCGGAATGGTAGTGATTGATAAAGACGGTAATATCGCAGCTGGTACATCGTCGAATGGGGCCAAATTCAAGATCCCCGGTCGTATCGGCGACGCCCCCATTCCCGGCGCCGGGGCTTATGCCGATAACGATGCCGGAGCGGCTGTAGCTACCGGTGATGGAGATATAATGATGCGATTTCTACCCAGGTTTATTTATTAGTTTTGTTCTTATATTTTATTTGTTTTTGTAGTTTTTTAGCGGTTGAAGAGATGCGCCGTGGGGCTACGCCTACAAAAGCCGCTCAGACTGCCATTTCGCGGATTGCATCGAAATATCCGGACTTTTTCGGCGCCCTAATAGTCGTCGATAAGAAAGGTCGTTACGGCGCTGCTTGTAACGGTATGTCGACATTCCCCTATTCGATAGCAACCGAAAATCGTGGCGTTATCATCGAACAAATCAACTGTGATTAGTTCTTATAATTTTATATTAAAAAATAAATAAATTTTGTAATTTTTATTGCGCAACAATCGTGATAAACATTGACCTTATTGTTATCCCCTCCCTTGAATTGTCGCGTGTTTTCCAGTTTAAAAACCGATGAAATTTGAATTTCGTTTATTTTCAACGATAATGTCGTCATTGAGTGCAGCGAAAAAATTAGCAGCTCATAAAGCCGTCGATCAACACATTAAAAATAATCAAATTATCGGCATTGGAAGTGGTTCAACGATCGTTTACGCCGTTGAGAGGTTAAGTCAGCGTTATAAACAGGAGAAATTGAATATAAAATGTATACCGACGTCGTTTCAATCGCAACAATTATTAATCGAACACAATCTACCAATAAGTGATTTGGAAATCGATTACAAACTAGACGTATGTATCGACGGTGCTGATGAGGTTGATAAAGATTTGAATCTGATTAAAGGTGGTGGAGGTTGTTTACTACAAGAAAAAGTAATTGCAAGTTGTTCAAATGAACTGGTAATAGTCGCTGATTATACGAAGAATTCGGAGAAATTGGGCGATCAATACAAAAATGGGATACCAATAGAAGTGGTACCGTTGGCGTATAAGCCGATACAACAGAAAATACAAAATCTATTCGGCGGCCGGTTGGAATTACGGATGGCTGTAAAGAAAGCCGGTCCTGTTATCACCGACAATGGTAATTTTCTATTAGACTGGACCGATTTCAATCAGAATCTAGTTTGGGATAAAATAAATCGGGAAATTTTAACGATTCCCGGTGTTGTCGAGACCGGATTGTTTATAAAAATGGCAAGGAAAGCGTATTTCGGTTTAGAAAACGGGACAGTAAAAGAACAAGTTTGAATTTAAACTCATTTTATACGCAAATAATTAAACAGAAAATATTTTAATATAACGTTGTTTTCTTCATAATCCGCAGAAATTCCTCTTGACTAATTTCGCCATCGCCGTCCTGGTCGGCCTCGTCGATCATCTCCTGCAACTCCTCATCGGTGAGATTCTCGCCCAATTCTCTGGCGACACGTTTCAAATTTTTGAAGCTAATCTTTCCGGTTTCATCATCATCGAATAGACGGAAAGCTTTGATAATCTCCTCTTTGCTGTCTTTCTCTGCCATTTTAATCGACATCAACTGGACGAATTCGTCGTACGATATTTTACCGGTGTTGTTCGGATCAATGTCTTGGATCATCTTCTTTATCTCCTCTTTCTTCGGTTCGAAGCCCAATGCACGTATCGCCACTTTTAAATCTTTCACGTCGATCTTTCCACTGCCGTCGCTATCGAAGAGATCGAAGGCCTCTTTTATGTCGTGCATTTGCGATTCGTTCAGTTCGAATTTCGGGCCACTACCTTTCTTGCGAATATTCCCCGACATTGTTGGCCGTTTTCTACAAATTCAATAGAGAATAAAGAATATTTAAAATTTTATAAAAATAAATAGCATTTCAGGGTTTCCAAGGGCGTTATTTGTAAACAAATCAATTCAAAAATTATTGATCTTTTGACATAAGACGCAATATTGCCAAATCTAACAATCTTAATTTTCTAGAATTGCAATAATTTTGTAAAAATACACAAAAATACAGCTTTTTGGATTTTTTTTAGTGAAATATTAGAAATTGTAAATTTATTTGTTATTCCAAATTGCTAAAAATAGGTATGAATGTGAAAAATTATTATTTTTCGTGGTTCTTCTCAAAACATAATTTTATTGTATTATTTAAATTTCATTATAATGCACACAAATTAAGCGTTTAGTTGTAAAATCCATCAAAATTTTGTTTATAAAATTATTTTTATAACGAAATCTATTTATTTTAATTAATATATCATATGTTTAGAGAAATACAAGGAGAGCTGGCAACATTAAATATGGCTTCTAGTGACAGCAATGGTTGCCAACATTGATAATTAAACGGCATTAAAATGCAAATTTTTAATTTCAATGGAGATTTTCTATTTTAATTTATTTATTTCGAAAAATTGTAGAATATTGTCGAATTAAAATTATTAAAATTACTAGCGATAATTAAATATTTTATTTATTTGGAATGTATAAACAAAGCAATAAATTACGCTTAGCTGATAACAGCGCCTTAGAATTTATTTATAAATGATTAATTTATAATATTAAAATATAATAAATAAAAATTTTAGCCTACAAAGTTAATATAAGCATAAATGTTCTATAATTTGCTAAAATTTTGAAACTATTGATAAATAAAACAACTGTTAATTTGAATTGTAAAACTAAATACCAACCCAAATAAACAAAAGTTACTACTGGCTTTGTCTAATCGATCTCAAAGTAAAAAATATAAGCCATTCATTCTCAATATTCACCCAAATAATTTTAAGCAATAATAATACGATTATTTTTAGTATCTAGATGTTTATATTTTATAAATTGTGGATTATTTTGTTAATTTTATAGTAATTTAATTGTCGATATGTTGGTGAATTTCTTTGGATAGGTTGGTACGATTAATTCTTCATTGTTTTTGACAGTTAGCGTGACAGCCCGGCGTAGTTCAGTTGGGCAATTTCTTTCCCGCCTTTAATAGAGTTTTTCTAGTGAAATTCATTCGAAAAAAATTTAAAATAACTCAAACATCAATTAAACATTCCATTAGTCTTTAGAAAAATAAAATTAACGCGTACGAAAATGTCAAAAATGGAGGAGAGTGGCGAGACTGCGGATACAGGTGAAAATTCGGTAAGTTAACGGACAACAAAAGAAACCAGTTCATTGACCACTATTCGTTTATTATTGTTGTGATTATTTGAATTCGTTCAATTCTAGAATGCCTCATCGAGCGATACGACATCGTCGCACGGTAAAGGTGAAGATTTCGAAACGAAACTAGAGACAGACCGCTCGCGTCGTTTTGATTTTTTATTGAAACAAACCGAAATTTTCACCCATTTCATGAATCAAACCAAAACACCAACAAAACCGAAATCCGGACGGCCGAAGAAAGTCAAAGAAGACCCAATTGCAGAGTAATTCTCATCAATTTAGCAATTTTATTTCTAATCGTAGCGATTACAGCCATCGTCATCGGAAGACCGAGCAAGAAGAAGATGAGGAATTGTTAGCTGAGAGTAATACGAAAGCAAAACCGACAATACGTTTTGAATGTTCACCGTATTATATTAAAAACGGTGAGATGCGTGACTATCAAATTCGAGGCTTAAATTGGATGATTTCCTTGTACGAGAATGGTATTAATGGGATATTAGCCGATGAAATGGGTTTGGGGAAAACGTTACAAACGATCTCATTGTTGGGTTTTATGAAGCATTATAAGAATATTCCATCACCGCATATTGTAATTGTACCAAAATCGACGTTAGCAAATTGGATGAATGAGTTCAAGAAATGGTGTCCGAGTCTACGCGCGGTTTGTCTAATCGGCGATCAAGAGGCTAGAGTAAGCCTTAATTATTTCGATTTTATTATTAATCAATTGTTTGTTTAATTAATTCGGTTTAGAATGCGATAATTCGTGATGTAATGATGCCTGGTGATTGGGATGTTTGTGTAACATCCTACGAAATGGTGATGAAAGAAAAATCAGTATTTAAGAAATTTAATTGGCGCTATATGGTGATAGATGAGGCGCATCGTATTAAAAATGAAAAATCCAAATTATCAGAAATATTACGTGAATTTAAAACAACAAATCGTCTATTATTAACAGGAACACCATTACAAAATAATTTACATGAATTATGGGCATTATTAAATTTTCTATTACCAGATGTATTTAATTCAGCTGATGATTTTGATGCATGGTTTAATACAAATCAATGTTTAGGTGATAATCAATTAGTTGAACGTTTACATGCTGTATTAAAACCATTTTTATTGCGTCGTTTAAAATCGGAAGTTGAAAAGAAATTAAAACCGAAAAAAGAACTTAAAGTTTATGTTGGTTTAAGTAAAATGCAACGTGAATGGTATACGAAAGTATTATTAAAAGATATCGATATTGTTAACGGTGCTGGTAAAGTTGAGAAAATGCGTTTACAAAATATATTAATGCAATTACGTAAATGTACAAATCATCCGTATTTATTTGATGGTGCCGAACCTGGACCACCATATACAACTGATGAACATCTAGTTTATAATTGTGGTAAAATGGTAATTTTAGATAAATTATTACCAAAATTACAGGAACAAGGTTCACGTGTTTTAATCTTTTCACAAATGACCCGTATGCTGGATATATTAGAAGATTATTGCCATTGGCGTGCCTATCATTATTGTCGTTTAGATGGACAAACACCACATGAGGATCGTCAAAGGCAAATTAATGAATATAATGAACCTGATAGTTTGAAATTTATATTTATGTTATCAACACGAGCAGGTGGTTTAGGTATTAATTTAGCAACAGCTGATGTTGTTATCATTTATGATAGTGATTGGAATCCACAAATGGATCTACAAGCTATGGATCGTGCACATCGTATTGGACAAAAGAAACAAGTACGTGTATTCCGTTTTATAACAGAGAATACAGTTGAAGAGAAAATCGTCGAAAGAGCTGAAGTTAAATTACGTTTAGATAAATTAGTAATACAACAAGGACGTTTAGTTGATAATAAAACACAATCATTAAATAAAGATGAAATGTTGAGTATGATTAGGCATGGTGCTAATCACGTATTTGCATCGAAAGATTCCGAAATTACCGATGAAGATATCGACTCGATTCTAGAAAAAGGCGAAGCTAAAGTGAGTATAAAAGAAAGTGTCTTGCCATCTGTACTGCATCTGTAACTTTGAAAATTTTTCGTTGTTCTATCAGTTTCCCAATTCTCTTATGTAGTTCAGATGGGAAGATAGCTTCTCGCTCAATTTAAATTTTTTTGTAAGGGCCTATCGTCGGTACATACCTTGTAGAATTTTATTTTTACTTAACTCTACTTTATAGACGGCTGAATTGAATCAAAAATTGGAATCGTTAGGCGAATCGTCGTTACGCAATTTCACCGTCGACACACCAACCGAATCAGTTTATAAATTTGAAGGTGAAGATTATCGTGAAAAACAGAAAAATATCGGTTTATCAGCATGGATAGAACCGCCGAAACGTGAACGTAAAGCCAATTATGCTGTTGATGCATATTTTCGTGAAGCATTACGTGTATCTGAACCGAAAGCACCAAAAGCACCACGTCCACCAAAACAACCAATCGTACAAGATTTCCAATTCTTTCCACCGCGTCTATTTGAATTATTAGATCAAGAAATTTATTATTATCGTAAAACATTGGGTTATAAAGTACCAAAGAATCCCGAATTAGGACCGGAAGCGGCTAAAATGCAACGTGAAGAACAACGTAAAATCGATGAATCGGAACCGTTAACTGAAGAAGAACAAGCTGAAAAAGAACAATTATTAACGCAAGGTTTCACTAATTGGAGTAAACGGGATTTTAATCAATTCATTAAAGCGAATGAGAAATACGGCCGGGATGATATCGAGAATATTGCAAAAGAAGTCGAAGGTAAAACACCGGAAGAAGTAATGGAATATTCGGCGGTATTTTGGGAACGTTGTCATGAATTACAAGACATCGATCGTATTATGGCACAAATTGAACGTGGCGAAACGAAAATCCAACGGCGTGCCAGCATAAAACGGGCATTAGATGCTAAAATGGCGCGCTATCGCGCCCCATTCCACCAATTACGTATAGCTTACGGTACAAATAAAGGCAAAAATTATATGGAAGATGAGGATCGATTTCTCGTTTGTATGTTACACAAATTGGGCTTCGATCGTGAGAATGTTTATGAAGAATTGAGGGCTGCCGTCCGGGCATCGCCGCAATTCCGTTTCGATTGGTTCCTAAAGTCGCGCACCGCAATGGAGTTACAGCGGCGTTGTAACACGTTGATTACGTTAATTGAACGGGAAAATGCCGAATTGGAGGAGCGCGAACGGAATGAGAAGAAAAAGAAGGCAACGAAAGGTGGTGGTGGCAATGCAACAGCCGGTACACCGGCACAACCGGCGTCTAAAAACAACCAGAAAAGGAAGAATGATAGTACTGCTACTGGTGGTAGTGAGAAGAAAAAGAAGAAGAAATAACATTAATTTATTCTAATTAGTATTTAATGGTAAAATTCGATAAAAAAGAAATAATGTATGAGAGATTCGTGTGTTTTGTTTTGTAATTTGTCATATTGCCCCCCATCTATGTCTTTGTCCTCATGTATTTACATCAATAAACTTTAATACTATACAGATTCTTTATTATTCAATAAATAAACAACAATTTAACCAATATAAACAATATATTTAGATGGACAACAAGATATAAAACAATAACAACAACGAAGGAAATTATTGATTTCTGAAGCCACAAACTGACAAATACGTATGTTCACTCTTCGCATATAAAACCGGTACAAACGTATAAACTAACGATAGAGTTTTCGTTAATACGCTCATAGAATCGCAGAAGGAATCCTGATAGGTCGTTTTCGTTTGTGGTAGAAATATTGTTAGATTATAAATTGAATCGTTTGTTGTCTCACTTTTAGAGCCTTGTTTCAATTTCTCTATCACATACTCAATAATTTCGATAAATACATTTTGATTAATTTCAATATTATCGCCAATTTCTAGACTATTATTATTATTGTAATCAGCGTAACAAACAATAGCGGCTATATTATTCTCGTAATTCCAACGGCGATAAATCGATATCGAAAACACATCAACATATTTACCGGTTTCTTCATCTATAAAAAATTTATAAATTGAGAGTTCTAATCCACGACTTACGTACATTCAAACTGATTATTATACCGATGCGCCCATACGTGCCACTCAATTAGTGCACTTTTAGGCAATTGGGTTACTACAACATAATCAACGATAGCATTATTCGTCTTCTCTTCCCACAATTTACGAGCATGCTCGATAAAATTTAGACTCGTCACATAACAAATCCCCTAAATCATCAATAAATCAGTCATTACGGCAATTTACCTCGAGTGTCGTAGATTGATTCACTTTTCAAACTACGATAGCTTAAAAAAATACCTGTACAACATCGCGCAAATTCACATTAGAATCGACGGCTTTCAATAAACGTTTAATATGCCTTAATGCCAATTGACATTGCGCCTTTATGCCGCCGTTAACCAACTCTAAATTACCGGGAATCAAGCCGATTTGGCCGGCTGTATAGATTAATTCGCCGATTTGGACAGCCTGACTGTACGGGCCGATATTAGCCGGTGCCCAATGTGAACGGCTTTGAACGTGCATCGTATGTCTACAATTAAATACCATTACAACTGCCTAAATGTTTAATTAGTTTACCGGTCAATGGGTGGGTCGTTTGGGTTGTTTTCAGGCGGCGACCAAGATAACGCCTGTATTATCACCGGATATTTCGATGGGATTTCAACACAAGCTCGAGTCGGTGGATTCGGATACGTGAATGTCTCACAATAGACTTTATTTAATTCGTTATATCTTGACATATCCGAAATGTACATTGTTAATGAACATACGTCTTGGATTGATTGTTGATTCTCGTCCAATAGAGCTGCAATTATTAATTGATTTCAATTTCTATTAATTAGTTTTGTTTTGGTTTTGTACAATAAATACCAAAAATCTGCGCATACCTACACTTTAAAATTGTCGTAGCTTGTACCATTGCTAATTGGAAATCATCAGATTCACCACAAATACCGCCTAACCATAACCAACCGTTTGTGCTCCGTATACTCGATGGTTGTTGTTTTATTGTTTGAATTTCTCGATTTAATCGATTTTCTACGGTGCAATCTACAAACATTAACTAAATAAATATACGGCCTAGTTCACTTAAATGGTCCTAACTCTCATAACACCTAGTAATTGGCCTGATTTGCGCAAAATTGGATTTTGTAGCTTATCGGGAAGTTGATCAACTGGGTTGTCATAAATTAGATACACAGATAGAATGACTCAAAGATATTCCTAACATTGATTTTTTTCTGTTTTATTGTGCAACGGGTAGTGTTTCATATTTATACTACAATATAATGTTGAAAAACAGAAAGAAAATGCCTTATTTGGTCAACAAGTCGGAAAATGTTATAGGGATTTACACAAGCGTCCCTAGAGATCATTGTAGCCAAATTTGAGCCCAGTAGCTCATTCAAAATTGGTCAAAAAAGTCGCGAAGTAACTCAGAATGTAATGGGTAGAAGTATTTCGCATTTATTCTGGAATGCGATGGAACATAGTTAGAGATGGGCAACTTTTGACCAAATTCAGGATAAGCTACGACGTTCAAATTTTGCTAAAATGGTCCCCACATTTATTGATCTTTAAATATTTTTTATTAATTCTAATTTATAGTTTATAGTGGAAAACATCTAGTTATTCGACATGTTTAAATCGCATTTTCTAAAACGAGTTTTTCGATTAACTTCCCGGTGAACTATGGAGTTGAAATTTTGGTAAAATATTCCCGTTTTATAATAGGTGTTGCCATAAGAGTTAGAACTATTTAGGTGAAACAAGCGATATAAAAACAAAGAAAATAACCATTATTAATATTGTGATCATCATCGTTATTTTCTAAAAAATCACATGCATCTATCCCATCATCAGTTATATAACCATCACTACTCTTCAATGGTAGGCCATTTAAACGTCCAGATAAATCTAATGGTGGCAATTTTAATTCTAAACTTAATTTATTTAATTTTAAATAACCTACAGGTGCTATTGGATCATTTGTATGCATCACTATTTCTGAATCATCACTATAAATTCTCAATTCAAGCAACAATAATAATAATAAAATCAACTACGATACTTACATAATTATGCGACTTTTAAATAATGGACAATCTAATGTTAATGTCTCATATTCACCACCCTCACCGCACACATTAACACCATATTTTTCATTAATTTGTAATAGATATTGTAATAATGAACTTAAAGTGCGTCCTAAATGCTTTAATGGATCTAAACCTAATGCAGCACATTTTATAATAATTGCATCAATTTCACATTTGATCATTTCATTTAATAATTCCTTCTGATCACGCTGCCATAAATATGCCAATGGTATTAGACCTAATCTAATACAACTGAAAAATAAACGAAACTATTATCGATTTTGTTATCAAAACAGAGGCGGATTAAGATAGCGGTACAAAACCGGAAAATTAATCCAAGCTTTTAAATAGATTTTAAATCGCTATTTTTAGCAACACGTGAGGCTCGTTCAATTGCAAATCCGCCTTTGATTTTAGAGAAAATCTTACACATTTTCAACGCGAACACGCTGATAATCCGACAGGATCGCCCCAACGGACACCCCTTCGATTTCCATATCGTCTTTAATCTCTTTTAGTAATCGATACAGATCTTCAACTTCATCGTGATCGTCGCAATTTGTGTTGTTATCGCCGATTGTCGTCGGTGATAAATAGATTTTACCTTGTTGTTTCGATAGGCCCAATGTTGTACGTTTGTACAGGGGTAAATCCATTGCCGCTGCTATGTAATCGATAGCCTCATAGCCGACACTTTGGTACATGTAGCTGTCGATTTCGATTTTACGTTCCGGTTGTAGATTGGCTAGGGCCACAATTCGATGGCCGGCCGCTATGCATTGCATCATATTGAAACAACTGTCTTTACCGCCACTTATCAATGCGACAACTTTCATTATTGATTTGAGATTTTCGAATTGTTAACGAGACAAGAAACCTACAAAAGAATTTATTAAAATAAACGAGATACCAAATAATTAATTAGATTTATTATCAGATAATAAACATATATATAGAATCTATTGTTAATCTTGTGCTATATTAAATGATAAGAGGCTAATTTATCATTAGAATACTCGTAATTTGTGTAAACAATCATCAATAATTACGATTCGAAATTTAATCAAGCATGTTAATCTAATCTAGAATACAATTAGAAAAATTACTTACTCCACGATTTTAATTAAAATAAATTAATTCTTCTGTTATACAAAAATTATTTTAAGAAAAAATAAAAAAAACGAAGGTCACTTTAGATTTTTTAGGTTAAGTTGACCGGACAATGTTGCCACATCAAACATAATCGAAATCTTAAATTAAATTATTAACAAAAAAATTATAATTACCACAATTATAAAGATTTATAATGGTGTTAATTTTGCATGCATTTGTTTTAATTTGTGCGAATCTATGGATTATGTATTTTATTATGGATTAGACAAGATTTGTAAATTGGCAACGGTGTATTTGCGTGTCATTTTAAAATAAAGCCGCGAATTTTTTGTATTAACTAAACTACCCTTATTTGTCAAAAAATCGAGATTTGTTGTTAAAATATTCGAGATTTAAGTTAATCTGTAGAAATTTAAATCAATTTTATCGTTGATTTTGATCTAATCTTGAAAATTCACAATTTCTAAATTACTCACACTATAATTTTTAATTGTTAATCAATTTGCTATCTCGAAATTATTGGAATTAATTTAAAATACTAATGTTAATTAGTTAATTAGTCCAAATTGTAGGGAATGAATTTATAATTGTGGAAATCGTAAATAGGCTACTATTTTGTAGATTTGGCAGTCGTGTAGGACGTGTCAAATTTGAAATTAAGCCGCGAAATCCAGTCAAAACCACCCTTTTTAATTCGATTAAAGAACTCTCCATTCGTTCCGCGTATTTTTAGCTTGTTATTATTGATTATTGTATTTTAACGTAAATAAATTATCGATTGTCCGTTTTCTTCGGTCATCTCTTTGTATATTTTATTTGTTTTTATTTTGTAAATTGTGAGCGTATTTTCCATCGTTTACGGTCAACTGGGTCCCAGCCGACCGTCGGTGGTGAATTCTGCTGGTATTTCCTTCCACGCACGCCTCCAACGGAGCACATTTTCGTGATAATAAAAACGACGGCAGCGTTGGTGGTGGTGGTGGTGGTGGCGGCGGCGGCGGGTAGATATTTAGTTGTGTTGTGCTCTAGTGGAAACTATATGCATTCCTATTGCAACTGGCGATTTCCTTGATGTGGGCGCTCAGTTTTAACGAGGAAAACTCAATTACGTTGGAGATTATCGGGGGAAAAAACAACATGTAATTTAGAAAATTCGGTAATATTTCTCTCTAATTTACAATTATTAGAATTTTGTTAGATTAGACGAACACGTGGTTGTTGAATTTCCAATTTTTTTGTAGAAATTATCACTTTATCTAGAGATTGCGTATTGTTTCTAGTCTATTGAATTGACAAACTATTAAGGAAATTATCGAAGAACATTGATAGTTGATAAATTATTTACCCGTCAATTGAATTTGTTTCGAAATCGATCAACATAATAATGTTGATTACAAATAGGAAATTTTCTTGACAAATTTGAAATACGACAAAATCAAAAAGGGGGTTGTCTATTATTTATGTGTATGATTAATTTTCCACCTACCATGTTCCAATTTTGTTTCGTGAAGTTTGATTTTTCCCATTTCCGGTTTTTCGATACAAATTACGCAATATCGCTTAGTTAGAAGGATACAATTTGCTAAAAAGGCAATTGATTGAAAGCTTCTATTCCATTTCTAATCACAATGAGGAATTTTAATCTTATAAAAAACAACATAGTATTTCTCTAGAAGTCAATTAATCAATTAGCGACATTTGAACAGCAATTAGAGTATAAAGCAAGACAAATTCATATAAAATTCAAACATTCTCTTTATTATCGAATTGAAGATGAATTATACATGGACTTATTTCAACTTATGTTATATGCATAGGTGGTGAATTTGATGGAATTTTCCCTATATAATCCAATTCGTATCAGTGTGTGTTTCCCAACAGAATAATCCCTATAAAATATGAACTTACTAATCTAACTACGTGATTTCACGTCAAAGAACACCTGATTCATCCCATTAGAGGAAATAGTTACAATTATTTTATCGATTTAACAATAATCGGAAAATCGGATGCATTGCTTTTTTTGGAAGATCCAGTAACATCGAAAAGGTTTAACCGCTCCCTAATGTACTTGAAAGTTAACAGGAAACCGCTATCTGTATTTGAAATTGTGCCAATTGAATATTTCACGGTACAACTGCCAAATGAAAGATCGAATCTTTTATTAATTAATAAATACTGTAAATCAATAAAAAAGCTCTCGTTCGTTCGTATTTATTGTTGAATCAATCACAGATTATTGGTATTTTATTGTTATAAGCACAATACAATTTTGGATTAGAATTTATCTCGGTTATTTGCCGATTTTTTCGAAACTTGCCATGTAATCTTCTCTTATCATAGCGTGTAAATATCAACGGTAATCCGGCGTAAATATTCGCTCTTATCAAAACAGCACGACAACTGAAATTCTTATTTTTACCCCTTTGATAAACTTCTATCGGCATTTGTTGAGTCGTATTAAAAATATTACGTCAGTCAACGATAATGAAGAACGGCTTGTAAAACAACAGCAAGCGAGAAAAGCTTTGTCGGTGAGATAAACAATGGATGATTTGCATTTTATAGTAAGAGAGTTTTCAGTGAATAGATATGAAAATATTGTCGTTGTTGTTGTTGTTGTATTTAATGGGAACATAAATTTCTATCTATCAGATTTCATAGAACTAAAACCATTAATGACGGCAGTAAACTTTCATGTAACCGTCATCGAAAATTGGGACAATAATTTCAGTCATTAAGGGTTGTGGTTATTAAAATACAATTTGTCTTGTTGTTTTTGATATATTTTTTTATGAAAATCGAATTCATATTTTTGAAAAATGGTGGATGCGCCGGGATATTTTTAATTTCAATCCATTCGCCAGCATTGAATCGATTTTAATAATGGAAATTAGACGATTATATGGGATCAAAATATGAAATCGGTAAATCTCTATATATTTGGAAAGCTCTTCAGGTGGCTATCGACTAAACATCATATTCATTGCAAATAATAGCCTGATTTATGAGGAAAAATATAGACAACATATTTCTAGATTTTCTATTGTAACTCAATTTCTATAAAATTTTCGAGTATGGTAAGATTTCTATAAAGAGGAGAAATCGCGTCGGGATATTTTCTACATTTCATTCCATTCTACGGCGTCGAATCTGTTTCAGCGACTAAAATAGAAGAATTTTTGCATTAAATTATGAGATTGTGTGGGTTAATTGATTTTTGCAACGTCAACAAAGGGTTGGATTAGAACGCGCTTAACAAAATAATCTTTGGTCAACGATTTCTGCCTTATTTTGCACATTAAAATAAAGTGTTGGAAAGAGAATTTTAAGCTGTAGGACATGAATTGTTCTTGGAAATTTTGTGGAAACTTTGAGTTAATATTTTTCTCCATAACTAGGTCTATCAATTTATTCACAATTAACGAGATTGAATCGATAGTAACAAATTGGACAATTACTATTAAGTTGTCTTGCGTAATTTTAATTGTTGTATTCTCTGAAAGTTCATACAGTGAGGGAAATTGTCGGGATGTTAAAAAATCTATGTTTTGAAAATTCTAGGAAAACTCTGTGTAAATTGATTTACTATCTGTTAAAAATAATTGTTTTTAGTCAGGTTTTTTTCAACTTGTAGACGATTCTGCGGTATTTCCAACTAAAATATTGTTAAATAAGAAATTTGCTTACTTTCCTGAGAAAATTGTCGTTTAATAAATTATTACCAATGCGGAGTTGAGTGCTGGCTAAATGAAAGAGAATTTTATTTAGCCAACATTCAATTGCTAAGTGGATGCGCCGGGATATTTTTAATGTCAAGCTATTCTACAGCGTTAAATCATTTTTAAAAGTGAGAATTAGTCGTTTTTATGAGATTAAAATATGAGAGTGTGTAGTTTAATTAATTTCACCCGATATTCATTTGAAACAAATCAATATAGGCTGATTTGTGGTGGAAAATATAAAAAAATCGTATTTCTATCTGTAAAATTTCTACTGAATTTTCCAAAACAGTAGACTTCAAGTTTTACAGTTTGAAATGCTTTGTCCAATGAGTCATAAAAATTGATTTTAGAGCTAAAAATTGGATAGTTTGAAAAATGGTGGATGCGCCGGGATATTTTTCATTTCAATCGCTTCTATAGCGTCAAATCTATTTTAAAAATGAGAATTACGCGTTTTTATGGAATTAAAATATGTATGAGAGTACAGTTTAATTAATTTCAACCGATATTTATTTAAAACAAATCAATATAGGCTAATTTATGATGGAAAATGTAAAAAATTCATATTTCTAGATTTCCATCTATAACTCAAAATTTCCACAGAATTTTGCAAAACGATAGACTCCAGGCTTTGCAGCTTGAAATGCTCCTTCCAATGACTCATGAGAATTGATTTTAGAATAAAAAATTAAAGAGGAATTGTCTATTAAAAATTCTATTTTAAAGATCTCGAAAAATGGTGGATGCGCCGGGATATTTTTAACGTTAATACCTTCTATAGCGTTAAATCTATTTTTAAAATGAGTTTTTATGCGATTAAAATATGAGAGTATGTAGTTTAATTAATATTCACGATGTCGACAAGATACAATTTTAATAACGTGTACTATCTGAAAAATCAACTATTTAAAGCACTTTCCGTTATTACAAACTAACCGAATTTTCTAAATTCTGATTAAATTCAACTACAATTACAATCTTTTTCTAGAATAACTCACTAATCCACATAAAAGCATACAATTTGTTTAAAATACAAAACTACAAAATATCCAATTATTTTCCATGCAATCTATCATAAAATTATAACGTAAACCATCCAGATAACAGCGCCAATTTTCCAATTTTACATAAAAATGACTCGAATTGTAATTTTTTTTATGTTTACTGCAGCTATAACAATAATTTATGATCGCCGTTCAAGTCGGTTTAGTTGTTATTTTCGTAAGATTTGTATGGCAAGGAAATTTATCATTTTCGTTCATTTACTAGCGAAAGAGCAATATACAATGACTTTTATATAAATAGAGCATTGGTCTTTTCATTCTACCATTGCTAACCCAGAAAAAATACGTAAAATGTCAAAGTTTCCGCTATGACTTATTATACCGCTTTAATATTAATTCGTTGTTTTCAATTTAGCGATATCATCATCGTATTCGAATTAATTTACATCTTTGTCCTAGTTTGTAATCCTCGAGTCGGCTTTAAAAAAACTGCCGCCAGCTCAAATCGCCCGCCGTGACATATCGGATGGCAGAACACTAATTATGTTTAAATTTTGGAACACATAAGCTCGGATTAGTGTTGTGTAGCTGTATGTTTTCCGCTAATGTAATTCCGGGTGTCTGACAAAAATTGAAAAGTTTTATTATCGATTTTCGCAACGAAATTTTGATCTATTTAGTTTTGTTAGTGGGTCTGATGGAATTAAATTTCCGCCGATTCTGTTTAATTTAACTTGAAACTTGTACGTTTTCGGTCGATAAATATAATGTTGTTAAAGAAAATTGCAATCGTTATCAGATGATGGTATTTGGTGTGTTGTAGGAAATGTACGTCTGTTAGATTGTAAGATGAAACGCTGCTTCAATATTTTTCAACAGTTCTTAAATGTAAACAGATCCGTATCGTGATTACAAATAGAACACGATTTTAATATTTTGCATTGATGATTAGGGTATCTAGTAAATTAATTAAAGTTTCGTATATTTCGCATTATATGAAAGCTATCAAACGTTTCTATGAAACAACAAACAATCTAACTTGTGATTAATTAATTTTGAGAGATTGATGATTTCGAGGTTGTAATTATGAAAATAATGGGTGTAGGTCTAATATATTGTCGGAGTTTTCTATTTTTAGAATATTTATTCCATTTTTCCATATGAAAAACAATGAAACTATTGTTTGCACGAACTTATTAAGAATTATTATTAAATCGTCTCCAATGCTTTGTCAGCTATATTTACAAAAATTGACGATCTTTGTTGAGAATGTTTCCAAATTTTCACTCAAAATTGTGATAATTTAGAGCAATGTTTAGAAGCCTTAGAAATTTGACTTCAAAATTTAAAATTTTGAAATTTCAAACAATTTAAGGACAATCACCAGTGCGAAAATTGCCAATGTTTATTCCAAAATTTCTCAATTATTTTCCAACGGATTTAAATAATTACAACGGAATTTGGAAGAGAATTTCGAGATACACACAATGGTGTGTTTTATTTTTCCAAATTTTAATGCAATTTTGAGTTACAGAACGAAATGTTAGAACATGTTTTTTTGTGTGTTTTTTACAATTTTTTACATTTTCCTTCAGAACTTGACTAATATTGCTTATTTTACGATGATATTCCCCAACCGAAAGCGCTTTCCGAATCTCTAAGAAATTTTCCAATTACAATGTCAGTTTTCGAAAAATTCCACTTGTATTGTGGAAAATTTTCAACTATGATTCTCACATATTGAAATTAATTGTTTATAATAAAACTGGTACGGTTTTATAAACAATTTCATCTACTTTCCGAATTGGATATTATTTTTGAAAAAAATTGTTCAAAACTTTCTAAAAGCGAAGAATTAGGCTATAATTCAATAACAACATTTCTAAATCTAACAACAATAGTTTCTCTTTAATTTTAATGTAATCCTATTTGAAAATTGAAACATCCAGTACGATTGCATGTCTTGATCAAACTTCACGATATCAATAAAATAAAACCATTCTTATTATAATTAAAATTCTCGATTATAGTAAACAACAAATGCCACCTTCTGATAGAATTGGACCCCTTCTAGACGTATTGTCGACATCTAAAAGACACAAATAGCCCAAATAGAAGCTTTCAAATGCGTAAATATGTACATAATAGACAAGTTAGAATATTTGGGCGATTTAATATTCGATTGAATATTCATTTTACTAGCCAACCTATGGGAAGTTGTTTAAATTTTAATGCGACCACATTAATTACGAGTACTGAATCCGCGAATTAATAATTCAATTGAAAAGATTTACGGTCGAATGTAGTCGTTTATAATTGTTCAAATTCACTATTATCACTTTACTGGTCCAATAAATGTTGGAAATCGATAGTTTTAAGAATCGATAAATGGAATAATAGGTGTTCGCATCTCCAACTTCCAAAAACGTTTCCATTGATTTTATTTCAACTGGTTCATTATTTATTTAGAAACAATCGTTTGGATTTCTTAATTAACAACCAATTACAGTTAAAATCCATCAGTTGTGTGAATTGTCTTATTGACATAGAATTGTACAAATATCGCCACTTTAGCGCGGTAAAAATCAACATTTCTGCAGGAAATTTCGATTTCAATCAATAATATCGATGTCGAATAGAACATTTCTATAATTCTCTATGTCGTTACCGGTAAGGTGCCATTTCCTTCATTACATTCACTACAATTACGTTAGCAACCTGTCACAAGTTCGGTAATTGAACGATGTAAATCTTGAATAGAATTTAATGTGAAATCAATAAACGACTGGTGGATGTAATCTGTGTATACAAATAGAAATTTATTGTAAGAGCCGTCGTGCAAGAAAAGTGTAAAAAGTATTTTTGCATCCAACACAGATCGATACAGATTCTCAACTATAATCTAAGCGGTGTAATTTTTCTTATTCCTCTTTTCCTATTCGACAGTCTATCGGGAAGAGAAAAGAACGAAATTCTATAGATTTACGGTATTTGTTGGCGAGTTGAATTGGTGGATGCGCCTCTAGAAGGAATAATTAAAAATGATTTATCGACATAGAAATGTGACTCGCGCCTTATTAACAACAATCGAATAAATTTGGCTTGTCGCACAATAAACAGTCTCAGCTGGTTTTGAAACGTTTGCCATTCAACTTCCATACAAATTCCAATTAAACGGTGAAGTAGCCGGATGAATTATCTGCAAGTTCCCGTCTTTTCAGTTGTTTTATTGTTGTTTTGCATGTACAGATTCAATACTTATTGTTGTTGTTGTATTGTATACGATCGTTTACATTGTGTTGAATAAATCGATGGAAGTAATTATTATTTTATTACAGTCGAGGCATGTTTTCTATTTTTCTCTCTATACTGGGAATTGTGCATTTCTCCAATCTGTTTTGATATGGCTTTGGATGAACAACAGAAACTACTAAATCCTGGTAAATAGAACAGAAAGTTATGCTTTCTTTATTCAGCATGTTTTCCGTAGTCTCTACAGTTTCTTTTGTGTTATTATTGGAGCAATAGTTTTGTTCTCAATCAATGATAGTTATGAAAACTTGACCTGAAAATAAAAGCGTTAATAGCTAACAACAATTTTACAGGTAGCCGTTCACACCTATCAGTAACTATTGGTAAAGTTAGCAGTAATACAACACCACAACCTAGTCCATTATCTGATCACAGTACCCAACAACTTCTAGAAACTCCACTAGATTCAGGTCAGTTATCAAATAAAATCCTCCACGTTCTCATCTTGTAAATATTTCTCACTTTAATATAATTTTTATAGCATAATAACAATAACAACAGATAGATCGAGTGTATTTACGAGTGTTTTCACGTCAACAATATCACCTTTATTATACAGACAGTATTAATTTTAGACGCTATTATTATCGTTAAAATCTACACGTGGATGTGTGCTAGTCTAGAATATTTAATTAACTAATCTTAGTTGTGTCTGTACGGTTGTTATAGTTCCAACAACGACATGTTGTCAAGCCATGAATGCTGCAACATTATTAATCGAAAGTCCACCAAAATGGGGTGAAGCCGCCCGTTATGCATCCAGACATCATCGGAAAATCGCCGGACGTGCCACTTTCCAGGGGCAGGTTTATAATTTTTTAGAACGACCCGACAACTGGAAATGCTTCGTCTACCACATTGTCGTGTAAGTAATTTGAAAATTTCACTAAATTTAATTAAAACTTTAAAGGTCTCGAAAGCTCTTTCAATTCACTTACAAAATCGACAAGATTGGCGAAATTATGCGGGAAAATATTAAAAATTGTAAAAATTACGCAGTCCAGGCAGTTTTTTAATACATCTAGAAACGCTCTTTCTATTTCTGTTCGAATCATCGGAATTTATTGAGAAATAAATGAGGAATCGTTGATTAAAGTTGGGCAGTTTTGGCGCACGAATCCAACTGTTGCGGCGCTCAAATCAAAATTAATTAGAACGCAGAACTTAGCGGAATAAGGTTGTACTTTTATATTTTTATAATTGGGTACAATAAAACTCGAGATTTCAATGGAAAATTGTTATATCGCCAAAGTTCTCCGATAAAAATCATCCAAAAGCTATCAAAAATTAGTTAAAACGGTTAAAATAAAGGTTGTTTATTGATTTAAACGGTTTCGAATTCAAAATTTTATCAAAAAGTCGAAATATTTTTAATGATCCTAGTTCCTTATCAAATCCCTTTCGATTTTATTCCAGAAGCGAATGATACATTCCTATATATTGCGCTTTCTTACTTCACTGATAGATGGCGGTAGTTTCTGTGGAAATTGCATTAAATTAGATTTATTGCTTGTAGAATTATCCAATTTATCGAATTAATTCACTGTAATTTCTTCGAATTTGAATAATTTATTGTGTCTATTCGTGGTAAAAACAGTAATGCGGATAATTTAATCGTGAAATAATAATAATTCAACAATTGACCTTTGGACGTCTACTGCCATCTGTTAATAGTTTAGGGTACGAAAATCAGGTCAAGCTTTCATTGAATGAAAGCTGCAAAGCTGTTTATTTTCCACAATTCGATGAATAACAAACAGGAATGATAATCAATATTATATGAAGGTTAAAATTATTGGAATTATAACAGTTTATCGTTAAGTTTCGTTGGTATTTTATCGTAGAATTGCTTCTACATGCATTTTGAGTTGTTGGTTGTTAGATCGATGTGAGCGTCGTCAGCGTCGCCGGCGGCGTTATCGTTGACGTCGACGTCGTTAACGTATTTTGTACAAGTGCGCTGGGTATTGTTGTATGACCAACAGTTGGTTTTTAGTCGCGCTATTGGATTCACGTTTCTTTAGAAAAAATAAGCGATTTCCCGTTTTTTCATCACAATATTAACAATAATATTAAAATTGTTCTATCGATAATTCCAGTGAAAGTGTATGGTGTTATTTTAAATGAATCTATAGTGAATTATCCATGTTCCTATCTATATACGCCTTGATAATCATGATGGTGATGTTGATGGTGGTGATGTGTATGGTGGAAAATTTGTGATCTGTAAAATGTTGATTTGTGATTTGATTAAATATCGAAAGCAATGGTGGTATTGGCGACAGCAACGGTGATGTGGTTTAATAATAATAACGTTAATAATGTTGGTATGACGGCATCATCAAGGCCTCCTGGTCTCAATGCAAATGCTGTCATTAGTGATGTATACCAGCGACATGAATAGGTCTGAACAGGAAAGCTTATATCGCACATCAAGAAAATTGAGTCTTGTACCGATCACTGGCAATCATCCACATGGGAACCTATTCGATAGCAGCAATAGGCGGCATTCTAGCTGTTTACGTGATGAATTGACAACAACACCACCACTACTAGCTTCCGGTTACGATGGTGGCGGTGGTGATGATGGCAGTAGTCGTGGCGATGATTTGGTTTTAAGTGTACTCAAGAGCCCTGTCAACCATATCGGAGGATTAGAAACACGGGACACTAATTGTGGGATTACACCGGTTTCAGAAGATGAACATTTAGGTACTGACACAGCAACAATTGATGATGAGGCGAGGTAACTTTTCTGTTTCGACAATCGGCCGAAAACAAATTGAAACTGGTTATAAAGAAACAATATGAAATAATCGAGTTCAATCGATAATTCATGGTTGTATTGAACGAAAAATATTATCTGACCTTGCTCCTTTATAATACGCTCTTTTTGTCCAATTTTTTTCTGTATCGACTGTCCCACGGTAGTTTACCTGGTGGTTTACCGTGCCTTGGGACGTAGTATCGTAACTTTGTTCGGTTACGTGAAAAATTGACGAATTTTGTAAAATATGAACCAATCTACGACACTATAAACGGGTTGCGCCAGCTACATCAAATTTGCATTTAGCGAAACAACACCGTCGTAAATTTAAAAGGTTTGTGCCATCTTTAAAACATTAAAGCTTGGCATCATGTTGGGTAAATTTGACAAAGTTATGTTGGAAATACTGAGAAAAAATAACCCCAATTTAACAGCATATTTACGGAAAAGTCAATTCCCAATGTTTCAACACAATATTTGATATAAATTGGAGCAACCCATCTTATGTAACCAAAGCAACTGCGTAAATTATAGTAGTACACTCGGTATAATTAGTCGTTCTGTATAAATTTTCCACCATTAAATTTTTTTGAAAACGAATAATTCCTGTGGAATCTCGCACGAAATTATGGAGGAATTATAAATTATAGCGTGTACGTGGATCTCAGCTATTAAATTCCAAATTAATTAAAACTAATGCAATTCACGAGAATCTGGGGAAAAAATTCAACTTTAACCTTTTCTATTATACAACCAGTTTCAATTGTCGTTGAATAAAATCGACAAAAAGCATTTTTTTTTATAAAACATTAAGGTATAAACCGAGTGAAGACGATGAAGAGTGCTCGGAACGCCTACCATTCCTGCAACGGATCCGTGGCCATCATCATCGTATGCCGCGCTTTAGTGATGCCCATCATAAACGTGTACCAACACCATTGAAACGTAAACAGCGTTTCTCGCGCAACCATAAATCGAAGGATGTCATCCAACAGAAAGATGTCATCGAGGATGATATTGACGTGGATGATGTTGAAGGACCGTCCGAACCACCAAAGGGTGTACCAGATCCGTACTATCCGATTTATTTACCAATCGATCAAGCATTCAAATCGAAATACGTTTTCCATCATAAGAAAGGCAAAACATGCCAAGAACGGACGTATGTTTTCCTGGAACATCCAGGTGGATGGCTGTGTTTTATTTATCATTTCACCGTGTAAGTTTGCATTAATTCTTTTATATTTATCTCGCCATTCAATCCTTTTATTGTCGAGTTGACTTGTCCTGATGACCTTATTGCATGACAATAAATGGGGTAGTATTTCCCCAACCCTTCCACTTATTGTTATTATTGTTAACCGTATTAAAATTTACGTGATTGTTTTATTTGTTTGCAACAAAAGAAGCCAATTAGATACAATAATATTCGTTAAAATAATAATGCGAACAGTTAAAATACTCGTACACTTGCTAGTGACCTGACCTTCAATAATTTCAGTCTGTCATTCGTTTATCTGACTGATAACATTAATTATTCATAAAACTGTCTTTTTTACCTTGTTGTACAAGTTATCAATGAGGCCATCACTGATAACGATCAACATTTTTACCGTTTCTATCGTTGATTATTTTCCGTTTTGGTCATCTTTAAAAATTAAAAAGCAAAATATTTTTATAATTCTAACCATTTAAATATTGCACTTTACTATTTATATTAACAAATAGAGATAGTCAAATGATATTACGTTATATGATTATATTGATTGCTTTCATTTTTAAAATCGATTCAACGCTATAGAATGAATTGAAATTAGAAATATCCCGGCGCATCCACCATTTTTGAACTTTAAAGAAAGTGTACATTTTCTGTACGATTTCTCCTCTATTTTTTACTCCAAAATTCTTCTTTTTACTCTAAAATTCATTGGAAAGAGCATTTGAAGCTGCACGACATAGATTGTTGGCTTGGAAATTTGTGGAAAATTTTCTAGAGACGTGTTTTTAAAATTTTTCGCCATAAATCATAAACTTGTTTTTTCCATCAAAATTTGTTTTATTTCATTTAAATTGGGAAAGTTTTCTAAATATTCAATAAATTTTCCGATTAGTTTAGTAGTTTTGTTGAAATAAAAAGAATTGGAAAATCTCGTATTCAGTTTTCTTTGCGCAATCTCAAGGGAGCGCGTGGAACTCTTTTAAAAAAAGGAATTTTTGAGCAATGGTTTCTCCCTTATTTTTCATTCAAAATGGAAGCATTATAGCCCGTTGGAAAGAGCATTTCAAACTGCACCTCGTACATTCTATGGATTAGGAAAATTTTGTGGAAATTTTGGGTTACAGACGATAATATAAAAGCTTACATTTTCTGTTTTTTTCTATAACTAAGGCTATATTATCTTATTTGCACTGAATTTCCTGTAAATGAGAGCAAATAAAAGGGGTTTTTAATATTTAAGAAATTTTCCAATGGTCTTAGCAAAATTAAGAAAAATAGAAAAATTTTATTTTTAAGGATACAAGATTGACAATTCAAAGAAAATTCTGTAGAATTTCATTTGTATTTTTACCTCTTAAAAATAATTGTTAACTGCCAGATTTTTTTAGATTACAGAAAATTGGGCTTTCCAATAATACCATTATTGTACGAAAAGTTGCTCATTTTCTTGGGAAATCTATGTGGAAAACAAACCTTTCGTTTCACAAATTATGGGAGAGATTATGTTATTGTTAAGTCGAGCACTGGTTAATTATTTTTAGTAGGTGAAACTGAGGAATGAGTTTCCTCAGAATTTTCCAAACTTGTATTAATCGACAACTTCCCAATATTTTCCATATAGAAATTATCAAAAAGAGTTGCTCTATTTGAAGTCCTTCAAAATTCTGCCAGTTCTCGTATTTCTCCGGAAAACTACTAAATTGACCGGAATTTTCTTACATATTTGTTATCAATTACACCCTACAATCATAACAAACAACTCAATATAGTCTGAGTTATGCTTCTTAGATTGTGATTTGAAATTTTCACAAAATTTCAAAAATTTTGTTCTTTAAGGAGCTCTATTTTGGCCCCACAAACCTAACGCCTAATTTTCAAATAAATGGCATGCAAATATTAGAATAAACCCGAAACTATAGTTTCTTTATTTATTCTCAAAAGGGCTACAAATTTGCACGATAGTTATTTGATTTTGCTAATTTTTTCGACTTTTCTCAATTTTTTAGCGTCGTATGCTTCTCGTTTCGATCGCCGGTAGGATAGTTAGACTAAAATTGTATAATTATTATTGAGGTAGAAAGGATAGAGAACTAACAACAGGAAACTAATTCTATTGCCCAATAATTCTATAATATACTCTAACTTTATACAAAAGGGATAGATTAATTTCAAGTATAATTAGTTTGGATGTTGAACTTATGTATACATACATACAATTTTGTCGATTTTGGTAATCCTTTAGATGAATTTCTCTCCCCATGAATATCTTATTTCATGTGATACCCGAGCAGTGACTCACGTCTTTTGTATCTTTCATCAACCACACCGTATTGAAATTCTATCTCTTCTTTCTTCTAAGTGTAGTTGTCTATTTCAATTCTATCCATCACATTTGTGTCACAGCCAATCCAAACAAAATGCCTCAATCTGGCCGTTACGAATTTATTATTTCGAATTTTTTTAATCGAGTATCGATCAATATTAAGGAAACTTAAACGAGAATATAGCATGGAGATCGTCCTTTGACGTGACCAACTAATATTTTGCCTTGATCGTTGGTTAATCATAAGCCACACTATTATGTAAATAATTTATGTAAGGTTCGTGTGTCAAAATGCGTCCTTGACTGAATTATATGCATGTACCTTTATCTTGCTTTTTTTACCCTCTTGCACAACCAATATCTTGACTTTACTTCCATCCATTTATCGAGATGGATGAGGTAATTTTCTAGCAAGATTTATTACATTTCAGACTTTATCTTTGTGTTGTCGAGTATATAAATGAAACACTGCACCCTCTTTGTTGGTTATTATAAAATATTTCGATAAAATAAAATAATTGCATACAATATTAAATAAATAGTTTGAAAGCATTAATTCAATCCGCTTTTATTATGAATAAATCAGATGATTTATAGTAGATTGGTAAGACTAGCTCCCAAAGCCCATTACTCGTCCCCAATGTTCGGAGTAGTGGTCACCCAAGTTACTAGTTAAATATTTCAACCCTTAATCCGCCAACAGGGTTTGAAATTATACAAATCTTGCAAGATTTTAAGCCGCACCAATCGATATCAGCAATAATATAACACAACCAAAAAGACAATGCTTTTATATTTCATCCGGTCGACTTTCCTACCCTTCCTGTATCGCATTCATATTGTTTCGCCCTTTTTTTCCTCCATCAATACACTCAGAATCGATTGTATTATTCAAATTTCCAAACAACTTATGTGTGTGACTTATTTTTGAACTTTTATCGTGTTCCATTTATAAAACATCGATGGAATATTAAGATAAAGTTGATCGCTTCTATGATTGATATAGAAAACAACAAAGAATAATTTTCAGATTCAGATTAATCCTAATCGTTTGATTTTAAAAGGGAAGTTTCTGGAAATTTGCAGTAATACAATTTTTCCCTAACAAATTTAGGTTTGTAAACATTGTTACCCACATTTTTGGATCATTTCTAAGCAATTTTCCGATGAGCTACAGGGTCCTATTTTTGTTAAAATATTCTTTATTGATCCTCCTACAAATTGTTAAAATATTTTTCGAATTGCTCAATTTATAGGGCTTATCTTTAAACTATATTTTCAGTTATAGTAGACAATCTAGGAGAGTTTCTTTAATATTTTACCCCATAAATCAGCCTATATTAATTCGTTTCTAAGGAATTAAGGGTGTAATTGATAGCAAATTTAAAGGGGTTAGTAATTATGTAAGAATATCTCCGATCAGTTCGATAGTTTCCAGGAAATAGGAAGTACAATCTTAAAGAAACAGGGCAGAATACTTGATCAACGATTTCACCCGTAATTTTCACTCGAAATTTAGGTTTTATATTCCGTTGGAAAGAGCATTTCAAGTTGCATTACAGGAGGAAAATTGAGTGGAAATTCTGAGTTATATATTTTTGTGCTTGAGGAAATTTTCCAATTCACTTGATTTGTAAATTGAATGGTGCATAATTAGACTCTGGGTCATTTTTTGTCGTTTTATGCGTGTTGCCAGCGATTTGGATGGACTTCTCGATGAGCTGAGGGTCCAAATTTTGCTAAAATATTCTTCATTGATCGCCCTACAAATCTGTAAAACATTTTTCGAATTGCCCAATTAATAACTTACCTTTAAAGTATATTCTTTTGATTGTATGGAAATAATTCAATAAATGTTCAAGTTATTATTTGTGGATTCTGTTTTCTAAACAAGTTTGCAATTTAAAATTTCAATTAAACTTATTTTATTAACAATTTTGTAGCCGGGAGGGTAGCTTGCGTGCTCGCCAAAAATTGATCTCCAGAGACGGCACAATAATGCTAATTATTCCGTGTTCAAGATTTGAAAACCAACAAAAATTCCGTATCATTTTATAAACGATTCAAGTTAAAAATCTATATGGAATATAACAAAATGATTAACTTCTAGTTTCATAGAGCCATTCATTTGATATTGATCGATATGGACTGGCTAACAATGAACACCAACCACCAGCTGATATACGAAAAGGTCAAGGAGGATTTCTACCATTAAAAATACAAATACTGTGCGTTAATAATCATAAATACGCTACATTAAAAGTAAATTAACTTCCTGTAATAGATTGATTATTTATAAAACGACAATTTTTCTTTCTAGAATCCAGTCAGTTTTGCATATAATTTAAGTGAAATTGTCAACGTCGCCGGTTCAATTTCCATGCACGCATCCCCTTCTCATCTATTCTTCCACCCTCTATCTTTCGCTTATTATTCGAAAACTACACACTGGTGCAGCAACAGTTGTGATGAAACTTTAAAACATTTATCGATTCAATTTTCAAGGCGAAATATAACAAACAACGCTGACAATGGGATAAAAACTCTAAACGTACCACAAATTATCCGATAAAATTTCTATAAGAAATAGGAGCGATTTTCTAATTAGGCGCATCCACCAATTTTCACTAACAACATGTATATTATCCAGAAACACAATTTGCTGATATAAAATTAACAACTGTAACACGCACGGAATTCGCTGTATTGTTGAATAATTAACAAGGTGGTGTTGCTATAATTAACTTTTTTATTAGGGTGTAGATTTGGGGTAGAATGGAATCTTAACGAAGCAGTTTATTGAACCAGCTTTGGGGTTTTTCTATTTCATTATTCCAACTAACACTAAACACCAGATCGATGTTAATTATTATACAATTTCCATATTGTTTGCCTGTATAAATACAGATTGTTTTTCTTCTATATACGCAAAACAGAAACCCAAATAATAGTCATTGGAAAAATAAAGAATATTCATTCTCTATTTCTATTATTATCGTTTGAAATTGATTAGTTCTACACAGAAAACAATAATTTACCCCCCATATCTGTTAAATAAATACACCGCTGATCTTTAATGATAATTTTATCGCAATTAAATTCCCGAATCACTGTCTAGTTGTTGAAATATTTTCCAACAATACTGCACATCAACAAAGGTTGGATTAAATTTCGTTTTCATCGCAGTTACCAGCGAAATTCCAGGCTCATTTAACCAACAACTTTCATATAGCCGGTATTAACTCGGATAAGATCCTTTTTATATGTTGCGGAGATAATTTGAGTGCTTCAGCCCTTTAAATCGTCGTCCGAAAGTATTTCTCAATGTTTCGAAATTGTCTGAATTCAAGTGGCTTGTCTTTGATTTTAGGTTTAAATCGACTCGATAAAAACAGACATTTCCAGAACTTTTGTTAGTATAGGTCCAGACTCTATGTGTACCAAATTTTGAGAAATTCTGGTTTGTAGTCGAAAAAAATGTAGAAAAACCGCAAAAACAAATTTATTTTTTATAGTAAGACCTGCACACCAGATTTGCTTCAAATTTTCTTATCACATCGGATTTAGTTTTGTTTACCTCCTGTATTTTTTTGGCTAATTTGGAGCTTATAGTTTTTGTGAAAATTGATATAAACCGAGCGGTTTTTTTCTAAAAAACGCAACTAAAAATCCCGCCAATTTTATACTTGAGGAGATAAATCTGTAAATATCACGGAATATAACATCTTTTTATCGGGAAAATATAGAAAAAGTCTTGCTCGTAGCTCCGATTTTTTACAACAACGCCGCCCGAATCACTTGCGGCCATTGCAAAACAACTGAAAAATCGTGGGTCAAACAGCGAGTTCCGGTGCTTGAATTAACCAACAATGTTGATGTGTTCAACAATATTTAATGAAAAATCCCCCGAAATAGAAGGCCGGTTTGCCAGCTAAACTCACCAGTCACATCAGTTTTAAATAAGCTGGAAGTAGAGGCCAGGGATCAGTTCATGAGAGCGTGAAATTTCTTTCAACCGGGAAAAAAATGTACGAATCCCGAGTTAATCGGTTGAGAGAGGTGAACAGGGGAAATTTGTGCCAATTGTCGGGCCTAGTCAACGAAAGCTGGTAGATTTATCTCGAAATATTATTTTAGAAGAATACAAGGATTCGTTTCGTCTTTCAAGCTTTTTCAAAGTCTATTGTTAAACGATAAAATGTTTGTATTTTATTTTAAACTGATTGTGGTTTTGTATGTTGCAGATTTATGTTAGTGCTCGTCTGTTTAATATTCAGTGTGCTGTCAACGATCGAAGCTTACTCGAATTTCGCCAACGAAACGTTATTTTGGATGGTAAGTTCGTTTCCTTTAGCAATCGAACTGTATCGAAAATAAGCAAAGTTTTATTTACTTTCACTGTCAAAATTGTGATTTATTTTACTAGAAACTGAAATTAAAAGACTTCTTGTATAAATATTGACATTATTGATTTCTATTCTTTATATTTAACTATAGCTGCGTATAGTCTTTATCAAATATTAACATTTCTGATTACTGTTCTTCTATTTGTTTACACGACTATCTCTGCATCAGTTTTCTAAATCTTGACTATCATCAAATACAGTCGAGTCAAATTTATTTAGCTTTGTTTGTATAGTAAACGTAAAATCTAATCTGTCTACATTATCATTGACTAATCAAGCGAACAAGACAAACTGTACGCACAATACGGAACGGATCCTTTATTGTTCCAGGAAATATGTCTGGTGGTCTTCTTCGGTGTAGAATATTTAGTTAGACTCTGGTCAGCTGGATGTAGGTCCAAATATATGGGCTTCTGGGGGCGGCTGAGATTCATCCGGAAGCCCATCTGTATCATAGGTAAATCTGATTTAAATTTGTAGCGAATAAATTCGAATTTTGTTCGATTTTTCTAGATTTAATTGTAGTGGTAGCGTCAATTGTCGTATTAACGCTCGGTTCAAACGGTCAAGTTTTCGCAACATCCGCCATACGTGGCATTCGTTTTTTACAAATTCTACGTATGTTGCATGTTGACAGACAGGGTGGGACTTGGCGATTATTAGGCTCTGTTGTTTTCATCCATCGACAGGTATTAATGCTGGATTTTGTGAATTTTCGCTAATTTATTTGATTGTTTGCAGGAGTTAATAACAACATTATATATTGGATTCTTGGGCCTAATTTTCAGTAGTTATTTTGTGTATTTAGCTGAAAAGGATGCAGTCGGTGCTGATGGTAAAAATACCGGGGATTTTTCAAGTTATGCTGATGCATTATGGTGGGGTGTTATCACGGTTACAACAATTGGCTATGGTGATACAGTACCAAGAACATGGATGGGCAAAATCGTTGCATCCTGTTTCAGTGTTTTCGCTATATCGTTCTTTGCTCTTCCAGCTGTAAGTAGAAAATTTTAGACTAACGAACTTAACTGTACGTGATTAGTACTCAAGCCACTGAGGGCGGCAAAATAATAATTAAAGTACTAAAATTCTAGAACAAGAGCGTTAGTTTTCAGATTTTGATTATAAAAATATTGATTGTAGAAATATTTGTCCTTATTTACAATCGAATAGCTCTCCTGGCTTCGATTTAAGCTGAAATTTCTCATATGAAGCTTCAAATTCTAGAACACGAGCGCTATTTTAAATTTTGATTATGATTGTTCAAAGACCTGGAATATTTTCTATGTAGAGCAAAATAAAATCACTCTTGATGATAACGATTCTTAGCAGACAATTACAAAGTTTCTATCTACAGATTTTCGGGTTGCTTGAAAACAATTGTACCAGCATGGTGGAATTTATAAAAATTCCAATAAAACTCTAGTTCATTCCAAAACAATTCTGCGGACGTAATGAATGGAAATCGCCTGATAGAGGACAAGTTATCTTGTCGTTTCTGCTTCGTTGCAATCCAACTAATTCCAAAAAGTCTAGTAAATTGTTCAAGTGTTATAATATTGAAAACTTTTAACGCTACAACATTGTGTACCTACAGTAAAAGTAATGCAAAGTTCAATTATCTACTGAGAGAAAAAAGATGATTACATTAGAGAATAGATTCACGTTGAACATAAAGGCGAAGTATTAAGGAAAACGTTTCGTGAAGTTGTCTTGAATATTGTTTAAGTTGTTAGTCGCTGAAAATTGCCAGAACATTGCGACTTTAGCGTCGTTTTAATAAAGTTTCAATGTAACGAGTGTGTCACTCTTCAACCACTTTGCACGATAATTTGCGGATTGAATTGAAGTATAAAGCGAAAAATATTAACTCTCCACTTAGATAATCGCCAGTCGTTGAATCAACGAGTTCATTAAATTTAATTTTCGTCCATAAAATCGCTTTGTAAATTTCCTTTCATTTGCTTGATCGTTCAATTAAAATCCATCATCCAAATTATTGTAGTTAATCAATAAAATTGTCCATTTGTTAAATAATGATGACAATAAAAATTTGAGCAACATATCGTTTTAAAGTAGAGAAACTCCCCTGAATAGCATCCTTGAATAGGAGGACTTTGAAGGATCCTCCCGATCGGCCACGGAAAAGTTTGCCGTAAAGTTGTTGAAAGTGAACAGTTACAAAGTTATCCAACAACACTTTACAAAACGCTATGATCGATAATTAAATGATCGAGATTGAGACGAATGTAATAGTCGATTGGAATTATTGGAATTTCGAGGATATTTGCACGAAGACAACACTTTTGTCCCTCTATTCGCCTATTAAAATATCAATACAACACAATAGAAACACGCAACAGTTATATTTCAATAAAAACTCGAATAGAGAGACCACGCAAAACAAATCAATAAATTATGATTAAATATTAAAATTCAAACTGAAAAATGCTATAATTCATGTCGATTTCCACTGGAATTATTTCTCTTTATTCTTTGTTTATTTGTTTGAAGGGCATCCTTGGTTCAGGATTCGCCTTAAAAGTTCAACAAAAACAAAGACAAAAACATTTCAATCGACAAATACCAGCGGCCGCAATGCTGATCCAATGCTTATGGCGATGCTATGCTGCTGATAAGAATTTCAATTCACGTGCAACATGGCAAGTCTATTTAAACGATACAAGCCAAATCAGTGTTACCAACAATTCATCAACTGGAACTAACACAAATTGTAATATACCGTTATCGAAGGTTGGTATTAGCCGTTGTTTTGAAAACAGGTGTGTACGTGTGGTGTACCGGGTGTTCCATCGAAACACTCCTAGTTAATAAGGCCACCCCTTTTAGTTATCGAGCGATTGGAATATCGTAGTTCTATCCAGTGGTAAAAAACCAAACAGCTTCTAGCGATTTTACTCCAATTTCCTAATGAGCTACGAAGTTCTAGCTTTGCTCAAATGTTTGGAGTTGCTGTACTAACTAGGCACATGAGACACTCGGTATAAATAGAGAGTGGAAGCTGTTTATTGGGACGAGTTTATTGTTTATACACGAATTTTAAACAAATATTTCAGCTTTCTTGTAGTGCACGCACTGGTAGTTTGTTTGTTGTTTTGTTGTTGTTTTTTTAAGTTATTTTGTGGATAATAACAAAAAACAACTGGAAACTTTCCATTCAATTTGCAATTCAATTCTTCTTTTTCATCTCTATTGTCTTTTAAAAAGTTTAGCTTCCTGTTTTTCTAATTCTTCTTCAACTACTGTTTGAAATTGAATATTGTTTCATTATTTACTTTAAAATTAGTTGTAATTTATACTTTTATTTAATGTTTATCTACAACTGGATCAGCAATTAAAACTGTCAGTATACTCCAGAATTATTTTGCTCAGCTTATCACAATTTTATTTATTTTCTAATTTCCACAAAACCGGCGCGGCCTAATTCCTTCTACGTTTGCATGTTAGAAACTAATTTCATCAATTCGAAAGACCCGACATAGAAAAAGCACTATTATTATTCCCAAATTATTAAAAATCAATTCAATAATAATAATAATGATGATAATAATAATAATAACGTCGATATATTAGAAGAAATCGAAGAAACTAAAATGAAAGTGTTTGTTTGTCTATTTATTATCATTTTGTTCTGTTAACCTGTTATTGTTGTTATTATTATTATTATTGGCAGAATTATTTAGGCTAGTTCTAGATGCAGTGTTCGGTGTCTTGGTGTTAAGTCTCCATGGGTTGGGTCAGTCCCTAATGTTGCAGGTGGCTAAAAAGGCGTCCGTATTGAAACGAAGAAAATCGAGGAATCGGATGGAAACACCGGGTACGCCACAAGGCGAACAAAGCGGTAGTACCGTCCAAACTATACCGACAACAATAAGCAGTTCAACATTACCAGCCAATAATCCGCCATCCAGATGCGAATCGGATTCCGATGTTGTTTTCTATATGGAAGAACCGAGAGCTGGTAAGTTGCGCCTGGGCGAGCCAAGCACCGAAAGTACCCTTAGAAAATATTCCCTGGTATAAGCCTATTTTAAAAAGAAATTAGAAACGAACTTACCGAAGAGCTACAAATTTTTCTAGGTAGGATTTTTAGTCCAGCGGTCCTGTATTGAGAACAGTTAATTATATTGTTTGTATTTTATTTGCCACTGATCGAGTTAATTGCGAATTAAGAGCCGATGATGCGAGAATGATTGTAGCGATCGCTGGTGTAATTGGCATTACCATAAATTCATTGAACTGAAAAGATCAACCACAATCCCCGAGTTCATTCTATTTCATATTTCGCCATAAAATCGATAATCAACCGGATTTCTCAATTTTTTTGCCACCTTCCATTGCTACTTTTGTAGTTTATGTGCCATATGAAAATCGGCTATAAAAATAGTAGTTTAATGTAGACGTCCTTTGAGTAGCTAATCTCAACACAAGTCCGCAAAACGATCAATAAGCTCTAAATGGCCATTACGAGTCATTTCCTTTCTCGCCGATCATATTCTATATTTGAAAGCTCGATAAAAGCTTTCAAATCGCTCTGTTGAACTTCAACTCGTAAATAATAACAAAGCGAAATAACATGAAATTTTTATATACGAAATACGTTTATTTTTGTCGAGCAGGTACGCCAAATAGGGTACGTCGTGGTGAACGGGAGAGCGTCCGTGGTGCCGTTTTTACAAGCCAAACAAGCACGGTAACGGAAGCTGCCAGTGATGATATTGACGATTTAGACGGCGAACTCCCCAGAGTCACACAGTAAATATCGCAATTCATCTAACGATTGATTAAATTAACATCTATTGTTAACCAAATAGATTGACAGAGGCACATAAGAATGCAATTAGGGCGATACGTAAGATTAAATATTTCGTTGCCCGAAGGAAGTTTCAACAGGCTAGGAAACCGTACGATGTTCGGGATGTTATCGAACAGTACAGTCAAGGGCATCTCAACATGATGGTGAGGATTAAGGTAAGTTGTGTCGGTTGTTTCCTCTTTTTTATTTCTGCGTTTAAATAGAGAAATAAATTCTGATAAGAAAATTGTAAGTGGGAGAGAACGTCAATATGTTGAACTTCAACTAACAATGTACTCGTCTGAGGACACTTGTTTGAAATGAGTTGTAATCATGCTAGAATTTGTTGTTTTTAACATTACAAGATTAAAAGGAATATTAAATAAATGGGAATATAAGTCGGTTTCTTTATTTTAATTTAATTCAATAGGCGGATTTGCGAGATTGATAGGAAATTGGCAAGAAACTCGAAATGATATCGATGTAGAAAGTTGAATTGTACAACGGGGATGAGACCTCATTTTTCAAATATGATCGAATAATATCCGTGAAAGGGTGTCCTTCGTTCACCTGCTGAAAATCTATTTCGTCCGTTCTATCAAAAAAAAATAAAATAAACCGAGTAAAAGCACACACACACAAAGTGAATTCTAAATCGTAATTTACCTTGCAGACTTCTCGCACGCCCGCCGGATCGTTATTTCGCGTTTATTTAGCGAAAAGTAGCGTTTCTATTGATTTGCAAGATTAAAATTTTATTAATTCAACAACATTTCGAACGGCCGCTCTAATTATTTTACCAAAATCAATTTCGATGCTAATAATAGTCGTTTATTTAAACAACAACATGCATTATTCGTCAAATGTCCGTAAACCTTCCGAACTAGATGAATGAATGATTTAGTTTGAAGTATGGAATGGGGTTCGCTTTGTCCTCAAAACAAATCCAAACCGGTACAATGGAGATTTTCAGTTCGATCTTTATTTGATTTATTCTCGCCCGGCGCCTCCGCCATTTCGTCACATATGCTTGCTAATTGTATCGGTTTAGCGGGTTTTTGTTTTTATTTGGAAAATCAATTCAGTGGAACGTCCGAAATTGAAGTTTCAGAAGTCGTTAGCAGATTATGAATCTATTGATTTTGTCTGTACGCCTCGAAATTCCATCAATCTGCCGTGTTTAACGGCTGAAAGATGAGTAATCTTTCTCTAATTTTATTTCAAGAGAAAATGAACGTAATGCAATATTCCTTCACTAATTTGAATAAAATTCAGATTATTATCGTTTCTATTGCTACAGTGGAGATTTTTATACGAAAATTGAACCGCAACAAGACCCATCATCGTACTGATTTTCCTTATCTAATAACTATTTTGCAGAAATTGATTTTTGTAGTAACGATATTTATTCTCCAATTTAATTTCAAGTTTCTTTCAATATCTCCGCTATTTGTGGAATAATCTCAAAGCAACCAAGCTTATTATTCTCTACCGTATCTTAATGTTTGCTTTTTGTGGCTACCCCAAAGTTGGGACGATTCAACATTTGAGAAAACCTACTGTTACTTTATGATAATTATATGGAATCGTTGAAAGGAGACGGTATTTTCTTAGGGACAATTTCGAGATATTTTCATTATAATTTGCTAATAGATCTTCAAACAAGATCGATTTCTGAGCCAAATTTTCAACGTTAGGCATTGTAAAAACCGTTAACCGGACTAGAACTACTTTAACAAGAGCAATCTTTGATCGATGGTTTCTACCTTGTTTTAACACATAGAACACTGCACAAGCCATCGTTGGAAAGAGCATTTCTTGGTTCACAATACTACATATTTATTTTGGAAAATGTTGGAGACATTTTCGGTTACAAAGCAAGTTGTTAGGGCATTGATTTTCAAGTTTCTCGATAGTTTACCCTACAATATTTCGTTTTCAATGATCCAATGATGACTCGCACATTGTTCCAAGTTTCAGGGGGAAACCGTCGATCGAAATTCCTGCTCGTCAAGTGCTCGTCGCTTTAATTTTTGGATGTTTTCAGGAGTTACAAAGACGCCTGGACCAGACGCTTGGCAAGCCTGGCAGCTACCTGGCCGGGATAGATCGTGTCGGTAATGTGAAACCGATGACAGTTGGTGCCCGTCTGTATCGTGTCGAGCAACAGGTCAGTGTACTGGAAATTGAAGGATTTTTGTTTAAAAAAAATTGTTTTCCAGTTGGGAACAATGGATAAGAAATTGGACGCCTTAACACACATTTTGAATACAATGGCACAAAAAAACCAACAATCACCATTATCATTACGACCGATAGAAGATGATGTTTGATTGTTTAATAACGAGAAAGTAATAATACAAAATATGCAATAAATTGAAACAAATATTATACAGAAGTTACAATAGAATAACACATATCTGTTTAATTTTCTTGACACATTTTATGATTTTATTGAATGTAAGGGGGTGTATCGATAATCATAATGATTGAAGATCAGATTGAAAAATTGTTAATACAAATCGCATGGAAACGAATAATTCTGTATATGAATAGAGTTTTAGTTGGGACCAAAAAGATAAAATAGAACAATGGAAACGCACATCGTGTATCGTTGGTTTGGTCTGTTTGTGATCTGATCTTCAATGAATTTAGTCAATATGAAACATTATCATGGTATTAACGGGCACACAAATATTGTAAAATATTTGTAATATAAATTAGTAATAATTGATTGTTATTAATGATATATATTTTAGTCACTTTTTAGATAATTAAGAGAATTTTCCATATCTTTATTGATCTATTATAGATATTGTGCCTATTTACAATTGTTAGTTGAGAATTTTTCTATTAGTTTTATTTGGGGGTATACTTGTAGTTTTACCATTGAAGAAAACTATAATTGTTGTAAATATCAAATAAGAGATTGATCTTTTTGAGGAATTATTGTGAGAAATTTATCGACAATCTTTATCATTTTTATCCGTTTTCGTTCCAACTTGTAACGAATTTTATTATAATAATAACGATTGTAGTGAAATTATTGTGAATAGAATAATTGATAATTAGTAATACAAAAGAAAAACTCACGCATACATATACACAAAGCTTGATTTGTATTGATCTAAACTCTTAAAGTTTCTACACACAAACACAAAATTATCAGTTACGAGAAACAACGAAATTCATATTTATGTCGTTAAATCCAATTAAAAAAATTCTCGTAAATGTTTCCCATTTTTCCACATGAATTTTTTGATTTTTGGTTTCATTGATGAGTGCCTCTACATCTGTGATTTGCACATCTTGATAAACTTACAATTAACATTCGATAACCGAATTAAACGTGAATTAGAAAAAATTTATGGCAATTGACAGGACCAAGATTTTCCAGGAATTTCCGTCAATTTATTTCAATATTCTCCAATTCAATTGGTCGAATTTCCAATATTTGAAGCAATTTTCCTTGTATGAAAAGAAAACTGGAACAAAAAGCGCCGAAATTTCTATCTTTATTTCCGTTCTGTTATTGTTTTTAACGTCCAAATCAATATTCTAAAACAGTGTTGGGATTTTCCGTATAAATAGCGAATAATTTCAGAAAAGTGCCCTGTTGCTCTCTTTACATTTTTCAACAAAAAAAAAAAACGAAACAAAACTAGCGAAATATTAAAAAAAATTAATCATTAATACCGTAGTTGCCTCTACTATTTCCTTTATTGAATTTGTAGACGATTTTAGGGTTCAATCAAATCGCTTTTCACGACTATTTTTCGTTTAAATTAGCGATAAGACGTATCCTAATAGTCGTTAATATCGATCAAATTAATTTTGTGATAGATTTAAGCACGGATTTTAACTTGAAACACTAATTCTTCTGTAAATAAGAATTTTCTTTCAAATTTTTACTTTAAATTTTATTAAATCATAAAAGATGAATAAATGATAGAACGCTCACACAATATTGGTGATCAGAATTATTATAATCTAAATAGTATAAACAATAATAATAATAATAAAGAAACAAACAGATAAGAAACATCTTGATAAATGTAAATTGAATTATCTTAACAATTGATTAGCTATTTCTAGGTATATCTTGATGATAAGAATAAAATGCAATATTATTGTTAATTATCAAACTTTGTAGCAAAATATTAAACAGGCTTCTATTTGACAAATTCTGTAAAATCAATCATATTGTAAACAAAGAAATTGATGAAAACAATAAATAAATTATTTCCACATCTGTAGGTGATTTTGTAGATTTCTCCTGTTTTTAATCGGCACAATGGAATCAATTATTAAAATAATAAAATGAATTATGAAGTTTTAAAATACGAAATAAGTATGGCTTTAAAAAAAAGTTTATGGCATAAATTTAAAATCATAGTTGCGTATTAATTGTCGGCATAAATTTTCGACTTCTTCGGTTAGTTGTCGAATACGTTCTTCGTCTCCTACTTTCAACAATTCTGCTACTTTCCGAATTTCATCACAACGATCATAAATTGTTCGATATTGTTCGGTTAAGTTTTTATCATCTAAGTTGAATTTAATCGCAATACAATACTTGATTAAATATTCTTTAATTTCAACCATTTTCTTGAAGATTTCGTCTTCTTGTTGATTCTCTTGGGCGTCGACGATGATCGATTGGATTTCTGAATCGTTACGTTCACGTCGTGTATAAACAATTTTCAAATCTTTGGTTTTACCACTCAATTTCTCTTTAGCTGTGGCTGTTAAAATTCCATTTTGGTCGACTGATAGAGTTAAAATAACTGAACATTGCCCAGGTGGTGCTGGTGTTAAACCATCAATCCTCAATGTAGCCAATTTATAATTCTTATTCACATCACTACGTTCACCTTCGTAAATATTAAATGGAATACTTGTTTGTTTATCGCAAATTGTGACAAAACTCTTTGAACTAGACGTTGGTATCTTTGAATTTCTTGGTATTATTATGCGCATCAAGCCGCATGATATTTCTGTGCCCAATGATAAACTTGTAACATCATTTATTATAAATGTATCGATTTTCTGTTGACGATGCGACGACAACATTGCAGCTTGTAACGCTGCACCTTCAGCCACACACTCGTCCGGATGTACAAAATGATTTAAATCTTTCCCATTGAAATATTCTGAGATCAACTGTTGTATTTTCGGGATACGTGTAGAACCACCGGCTAGAATTACATCATCAATTTCATTCTTATCCAATTTCGAAGTCCTCAAACAACGATCAACGATTGTTAGAGTCGTTGGAATAATTTCTCGGCTTGCGATTCAAACTCTTTACGGGTCAATTTTATAAAAATTGGTTCGCTTGTAAATCCAATTAAATTAATTTCGCTTTTTTCCATCGACGATAAAGTCTTATTGGCGTCTTCGCATTCATTCATAATTCGGCGCATATCTCTAAAATCACACAATTTACCAAATCAAATTGACAATAATAATAACAATTCTTACATATATTTATCGCGTGGATTATAATTATAGCGCTCCTTTAAAATCTTGCA
>JACDRP010000444.1:0-46809 GCA_013841185.1 Hycleus phaleratus | reverse complement strand
AAATCAAATAAATTAACATTTCCTTAAATAATCTGAAAATTCTCACATAAAAGTTTTAAAATTCTAAAACAAGAAGGCCATTTTGTTTAAAATCTTACAGTGGACACCACTAAATGAAGTAAAATTTTTCACTTTAATTTTCAAAGTGTAGATTAAAAGTGCTAAAGTTTTGAAACATTTCTATTAAATCAAATCAATTAACATTGTCCTAATTAATCTGGAAATTTTCACATAAAAATTTTGTTTAAATTCTGACTATAAACACTACTGGAAATTTTTCACTTTAATTTTCAAAATTTGGACTAAAAGTGCTAAATTTTTGAAAAATTTCTATTAAAATCGAGTAAATCAAAATTTCTTTATACAACTGCCAATTTCTCACATAAAGATTTCAAAATTTTAGAATAAAAACGCAATTTTTTTCAAATTTTACATATGGCCATCTAGAATACTGGAATATTTCCTAAATAGACTAAAATAAAATAGCAAATGGCACAGAATTTTGCTGTGCGAATGTAAATCAAAACTTCTTTATATAACTCGCAATTTCTCACATACATATTTCAAAATTCTAGAACAAAAGCGCCATTTTCTTCAATTTTTACATACGACCATACTGGAATATTTTCTAAATAGAGCAAAATAAGATAACAAGTGGCGCAGGATTTTGCTGGGCGAATGTTTTTCTTAGAGTGACATCTCTGTATGAATCAAAGTACGACTCTACGCTGTACTATTTGTGCTTGTATTGCACTTCCGCCCCCTCAAATCGATGATTGTTTATATTGAAAAAAAATTATTAAGCAAATCTGTTATTGTTTTGGGAAATTACCAACGAAAAAACATAAAATATTAAACTTGTTACCCAATACTTTTGTTACCAGACGCAATTAATTTTATAATCCATTACTGAACAAAAGATTCATTCTTATTTATTCGTTTACAATTAATAGCAGTGTTTAAACACAGACACAGTTTCCTTGAACTGCTTTTGTTCTTTTCATTTATCGTTTATATCTCCAATTTATTATTATCATTATTATTAATTTTTATATTTCTTTTTCACTACATACTTTTCGCTATGGAACCTTGTCAATAATTTATCTGTAGGTTTAAATCGTTTAATATAACGGAAATAGATACAGATGAACGAACATTCAAGATTATCGATCGAAATTTTTGGAATAGCAATTTAACAAGAAAGATACACAAAGGAAATTAACAAAAACCACCTTTAATATTAATAAGGATGAATAAATCGTCCCTCAAATAAGATTCTTATCAACCGTCACTCATTTAAACGTTCCACAACAATTCTTGTTAAGATATCATTAAAGCCTTATGCCTTCCAGGATAGTGGAAAAAGAGACAATTATTATTGTAACGGAAGATGGTTATTTCCTTCCGGTTTATATCTAATACAATTCTTATTGTAATTTTGTATAGGGCATAAACGAATAAAGCACCCCCTTCATTTTTTGCTCTATATTTTTGTTTCGCTTATTTGAACATAATTAAAAACGTTGTAGTTGAAGAAAAATTAGATAATTTGTACAAATGAAAAGAATGGAATTAATGATGTAAAAGGATCATTAATTTACACATTACTTTTCCTCCTCGTTATTAAAAATAATATGTAGGTTTATGTTGGATAATTTGCTAAATATAAATAGATGGGGGATTTATGATTTCTATTAGCTATTATACCGACACCTGTTAAGTGAAAGCTGAATTATACAACATCGATTTAAGCTAACAATAGGTAGCGTTTTTTTTTACATTTTTCTATAATTTCTGTTTGGATTTATTCCATATTTCATTTCAACCACCCTCATGGTGATTTTTTTATACGTAGTTTTACTCCTTTGAAATCGGATATATTTTAAATAACGAGTAGAGAAAGATCAGATTACCTTCTGCAAAACTAAAACGGAATCGAATTTGATCTTTTTCTAAAAATAATGATGGGGTTACAGATTAGAAATTTGAGATGTACACCCTTTTATTTCTAACACATCGGGTGGACATCTACATAATCTAAAGGTAAATCCCATCATTTCTTGGGCGATTTAAAAATATTTTAAGCATCTATAGGAGGGTCCCGATTGGTGATTTTCGCAAAATTTGAACTCTGCAGCTCACTAGAAGTTTGTCAAAAGCGCTAGTTTCTAATGATATTTCAATATTCAACAATATGTACGTAAAATCATCCAGAATATCTTGAAATATTATTTTTTCCCTTTTATTCTGGAATAGATGGAAATGTTTTGCATTTTTCCCTAAATGCAGAGAAATTATCTTTGAGTCATTCTTAGTTTTACATGCCCTTCTTGAAAATTACAAAGGAAGCCTTTTTTTATTTCCAGATAAGCTACAAGGTTCAAATTTTACTGAAACATTATCTGAAAGCGACTCTATAAAACTTTTAAAATATTTTTCGAGTGATGTAAATCTCCTTTGAATAAGATGATAACGCAGAATAAGAAACATTTGTTATAATTACCGCTATTTTACAATCTTGATCAAACTTTGGAATGGTTTAATCAAATGAAATTGGACATTATTATAATAAAGTTAGGATTATCCTAATTTTATCTAATTAATAATGGAAAACTTAATGCAGCATAAAGTTATCATAATTAAGCAATATTCTCAAGTTTTCCAAGTTAAATTTCAAGGTACTTTAAATAAAGTACAGCGTTTTAGCGTAAGCCAATGGACGAAATTTCGTTACATTTAATGGAAGATTTGCTATTGTTCACACTGAATTTCGTATTTTATATCCCACGATATATATTTTTCTTTATTTCTCTCTCAATGAAAAGAACATTTAAATTTTTGCTAGATTGAAATCTTAAAGGAAAATATTGAACTTTCTCTTCTTCTTAAAATACCATCATTAACATCATCACAATTATTTTTGTGAAATCCAAACGTTTGTCACCTATTTAAATAGTTTATTATCCATTTTATTGCGATAAATACGATAATGACAATTAATTTGCGTTGAATTATTTACACAAGAATCATTATTTCCCTCCCTTTTTGTTGTATTCTTTTATTGTTATTTATTATAACTTTGTATGTATTGTGAGTACATTTTCATGTTGTCTTTAATTAACTCATTAACAATAATTGTTTTTTATGTGGAATTAAAAAGTATCAATGCATTGAACAATAAGAAAGAGCAATTATAAAAATCCGGTAAAGTTGAACTATAAATTAAATAGCTAAAGTTTGATTAATTGTAAAATGTTTTATGATAACAAATTATAAAGTTTTCTCATTAGATTTGTTATTAATAAATCACGAAACTTGTAAGTTTTCAACCAATATTCCTATACAGTAATGATATAATGACTTTATTATATAAAAGAATACAAACATTCAAATCATTAAAGGACAACTATAATAAAAACAAACTTTTTTATAATAGATAGAACTCAAGTTTATCACGATTGACGATTAAAGGGGGTGAAATTCGTAAGTTATTATAGTAATGCTATAATGACTACAAATAGTCAAGTCGTTAAAGGATGACTATAATAGCAACATAAACGTTTCTATAAATGGGTTTTATCGCGATTAATGATAAAAGAAATAAGGGGATGAAATACGAAATAGCTATTAGTTGTTTAGTTTTATTAGAAATTGGGCACTTTTCCATCCATTATTCTTCAGTAAATTAGATTCGAATCGTTTGTTATTAAACTAACACAATTTTTTCTGTTGAAAAATCTTTATCTATATTTATGAATGCTTGTACGCAAGTGAAATAAATGTCTGTTTTATAAATATGTATGTACATATATGAATAGTGTTTCTTTCAAATCACGTACATACACCAAATGGATCTTATTTATTATGGTTGGGTGGTAAATGAAGGGAAATTATTAGAAATTTGACACTGACGGAGAAGGAATTATTGGAAAATACTACTACTATAAACCGTAGGCGTTTTAAATACCGTGTGGACCATTTAAAAGTATAAAATTTAACGATAACTACTACTAGTTGATGAGCAATTCAAAAAAATACATTGAGGATCTGTAGGGGAATCCCAGAGCCTGATTTTCGCAAAATTTGAACTTTGTGACTCAATTTGAGCAGCTTTGCGTCACTCTTCCACGTTTTACATGCATAGTTGTCTAAACTGATTTCTTGATAAGCTACGGGGTCCAATTTGCTCTAAAATGATCGCCAAGGACTCCTCGATAAAACTTTAAAATATTTTTCGAATCGCTCACCAATTGATGGAACTTTTTTAAATGGTCCCTACTGTATATAGAAATATCGCTATTTCTGTTGAATATAAATCAAATGATTAACAATACATTAACACCCGTTACACATATTGAATGGCCCTAAATGCGCTTATAAATGTGATCTAATTGAACTCTAATACAAAAATTGTAGAGCATCTAATGAACTAATAAAGGTAGATTGTAAACACCCTGTATATTAACAAAATTATATAAATAATAATAATGTGAAAGAGAGGAATGAGAGAAAGATACAAATCCAGTCTTATACTGACCGAGAGAAATTACCTTTTACTATCTAACAAACAAAATTAATTACGACAAGTACGTGTTGTTATGTCACACATACAAATAGGTATATTTCCACAAAAAAATTAAATTACTATTAAAAATTATAGGAATGGATTTTCTGACTTTTATATAACGAGAAAATTTTTAATAAACGAATTTTTTTCCACCTCTTCAAAAAATGCTTGAGTATTAACAACAATTAAGTATTCATTAGAACGAATTCATTAAAATTCATACCAACAACCACTCTAGATGTTAATTAACGGACAATTTAAAATCAGTCCATGAAACTGTTCTAATTTCATTCAACTATTGGATTTTATATTTTAATCAAAAGTCCCACAATAATAGACATTATTAATGTTAATTTTTTTTATAACAACCGCTATTAATTGGCAAGTAATTGCGAAAATACTATGACTTTTAAGAAAGTACCTGAGGATCATTTTGGCAAAATGTCAACCGCGTAGCTCACTACAAAATTGGTCAAATGCTCATTTTTAACAACGTCGCGATTTTCATAAATGAGTTATAGGATATTTCACGATATTTCGCCTCTCAGTAGGCTATGATTTTGTGAGCGTAGGTCAGCTTCTTGTTTCAACTCTATAATCTGCATTACCGACAAGATCTTGTTTCTGTTGTAACAATCTGCATTACCGACAAACTGTTGGTTGTCGGTAATGCAGATTGCTAAGCTGAAACAAGAAATTGACCTACGCTTATAGGCTCATAGACACAAGCTATTGCGAAGAAAAATGACTCAGAATGGCTCGACGATCATTTAAGCATATATTTTTTATTTTTCTCCATTCTACAATGGAAAAAAACGGAAAAAACTAATACAGAGATGATCATGAAGTCAGTCTGAGCCATTCAAAAAATCGCATTTTCACCAAAAGCAAATTTTTTGACAAACTTATAAATGAGCTACAAGATTCAAATTTGGCTAAAATATTCTCCAATCAAATTGCCATAAAAAGTGAATAACATTGTATACAGATTTTCAATGTCATCTATGTTGTACATTTGAATCGTTCATTCCATCAAATATTTACGATCATGTGGCTATTTCTGTAGTTATCATGTTCAATGTTGTATGCATATGCAACGATTCTCCCCATCAACATCACGATATTCTAAAAATTGTTGAAACCATTTATGACAACTATCCATGTACATATGTATGTATGTAAATATGATGATGACAGTGTAGTTAGGATTATCCACTGGAGACATACGTACTACATATGCACATGTACAACATACAGAAAATAATTCATTTGTACATATGTATGTATCTCTATACATATAGTGAACATTTCTTTATTTTTTTCTCGTCTCCCGTTGAGCAGCTTTCATTAAGCTGCACCTAGACGACTACACACACACACGAAGAAATAAACAACAAACAACCACAAATTCAGATTATTTAGGCACTTTTATAGACAACATGACTAGTTTTTGAATTCAAAACAACACTATACATCTTATAAGTTAAGAAACGATAATAAAAATGGACGTTTTAAATGTATTTGCGGATGCAACTGATACTTTCTAACCTAAAAATATATACAGATTTATCAAGTGTGGTCATATCTTTAGCTCTTCACTTGTATAATTTGTCGATTGATCGCTTATCAGATTTCACGAAACCATACATCTTCGTACTCGACGACCTGATTGACTTTAATATTGTCGTGATTTTTTTTTTGTTGGTTTTTATTTCGTGTTCTAATAGGGTGAATGAACGTATATACATTTGACTTTATACATTTAGTTTGTTGCAATTTCAATAAAATAACCTCAATATAAACCTATATATAAAAAAAAATATTGTAATTATTCCATATGTGCATTGTTTTTGTTATTCGAATACTAATCAATCAATTGACAGGATGTTTTATAAGTTTGGCAAAAATATATTTTGTAACGTCAATCGGTTTCTATTGTTGTGCTAAATTTGGCTATAGAAAAGTTTTGTCCTGTAAAAAATAAAAGAAGCCACAGCAAACAATGCTTATGCAAATACAAAATAACTATCATTTTTAACTGACTGTTTTTGAACATTTGTTTTGGCATTATTATAAAAATTCAAGAGAAGTCCTATATTTTAGGAATTTATAGGAGATCCTCTAAAGACTAGTGATATTTGAAGCCCTTCCCTTATCAACAAGTTGGTCAAAAACGATCATTTTAGGTAACATTGCAGTTTTTAAAAACGCCAAATGGAGGAGGAGTAATGATTAAAGCCGGGTTTATACAGAAAAAGTCACTAAAAACAAAAACTGGATCGTTTTGGTCGTAAATTTAAATATTTATGGCTCATTTTTATTTTATATCTAACATATTAGCTCTCTGATAAGAACTACGTTTTATAATTTACATATTGGAGTACTATCAAAACTTCAAAATCTTAGGTATTATTTTTGAGTTGTGTAAACTTGTCTGTAAAATAGCCAATGGGAAGTTAGCATTTAGGGGCGCCAAATTAATTCAAATCTGCTCCTCATTGTTTTCCCAAAGCAAAAACGAAAAAAAAAAATTGAGAGCATCCTTGAGTGCTTTTGAGCCTTTTGATGCGTGGAACTTAATTTTAAAGATCGCGATATTTTCAGAAATGAATATTTTTGACTAACTTCCAAATTCTGATAAAATTATCTCCAGAGACCCTCGAAATAATATGGAATTTCCATATAAACCCTCTAGTTTTAGCTTAACATCATTTTAAAGGTTGTTTTATATGCCTGTGGATATAAAATTGCAGTGTCCAACTTATGAGTTATACAATTTGGCCATTCCTAAATAGTTTAACCTAGAAGTGTTTGGAATTTATTTTACCAAAATCAGAACCCTGTAGTTCGTTTGGATATCGTTTAAAACCGTTGGTTTTGCATTCTAAAAAAAAAAACCTGAAACAATGCCATCTATTACAAAAAATAATAAAGAAAATAAATAAAAATCAATGTCTAGAGAATTCTACAGTTATTCTGAAGCGTTTCAACTATGCAGCTGCTTGCTAAGTCAGAAATGAGCGTTTTTGATCAACTTCCAAATTCACTACGAGATTCTAATTTTGTCAAAACATTCTATAGAACTATCTTACAAATCTTCAAAAAATTACATGAACTGTTCTATTATTTATCTGGATATTCTGTATATTAATGCATAATATGAACAAAATTAGAGGATTTTCTCGTCAGTGTACGAAATATTTAATATGTACTGATTGTGAGTAGATATAAAACTATCTTGAAGAAACTCTGTTGATTGTAGAAAATATTGAAAATCTAAAATTTTTATTACTATAAAGATATTTCACATGACTACAATCCTACTGAAAATGTCTGAAATAATTTGTTGTCTTGTAACGATCTTTTAACAAGGTAAACATAAACGCTTTCGTTTTCTTTCTTTCTTCTTTCTTTCTATCTAACTAAACGTATATGTATATATAGATTGTATATGTATGTGTACTTTTAGAATTTATATTCTTGTTATTCTATCACTTAAGTGATAAGTGAGATCTTTGAAATTGTTACAATACCAAAATGCACTTAAATGTTTTACTAACACAACTATAAAGAGTTTTGAAAACGAATTTCATTAAATCTACTAGTTGTCAACGAGTTTTGCATTCAACATTTAACTGTATTGAATAGAGAAATACAGGACAAGAAATCATCATATTTATTGTTAATTTTTGTTGTTGTTATTATAAATGTATGTTACGCCACTGTATAATAATAAATATTCAACACTAAAGAATTTTAATTGCTACCATATACATAAATAGGATAGATGGATGGATTGTTGGATAAAAATAAAAGAAAATCAAATCAAATATTAAACATTATACATAGATATAAAAGAAGAGAATCATAATAATCATCAAATACACACACACATACAAAGACATGTTGACAACGTTGATAATTATGTTGCAAGATTAATTTGTGATTTTAAAATCCATCAACGATACTCATTAACGATAATGGAATAGTAAATAGATACACAAACACATACAAATTGCTATACGAATACAGTTTAATTATTTTCCACAGACAGGAAATACAACCATTTCAAATTGGAGAACAATCATTGTATGGAATTTGAAATTGAAAGTGATGATGACATTAACAGGGAAGAATTATTTCCGTCATTACCAGTTTGATAGTCAAATGACGTCAAACATTATTCGGTTGTATTCCTGACTCAATACGTATCCTGTTACTTCAAAATTAAAGTCCTTATTAGTGTAGAAAAGAGGCATGAAATTATGAAGGAATTGTAAATAGCTTGAAGAGATAGTAATGGAACTCCTTTAAGTATTTCTCCCGTATTTTGAAAATAAAAATTTCTCAAAGCTTTTAAGCTTAGAAGATTCTACGGATAAGAGGACTTAAAATATAGGAGATTGGAAATAATAGAAATGTTATTGTCTATACGAATTTGTGGTCCCAAATTTAGAAAAAAATCCCCTATTTTCAGTTTCTTGTTCCTGTCCTCTAAATGGAAATATTTCAAAATATTAGTGGTTATTTTATTTGTTTTTGTATCTTAATTCAAATACAACTGGATTTCTGTAGAAACCAAACTACAAGTCCTCAAAAACTAGCCCCAATTGTCAGGCAAAAATGCCAAATTTCGACTTAAGTGCACTTTCCAATGCGTTCTAATACTTTACTTTAGAGCGATAAATAAAGGAAAACTTGTTAAATAAAAATTCCTCTGTAGATATCAAACCAGCCTTTAAAGCTAAATTTTTTTGTTATCGTCTAGAAAATAAAAATTGTACAGCAGTCCTTCGTAAAACATCGATTATTTAAATTATTTCGTAAACTAATTTAGAAAACATCACAGATTCGATATGAAAGTTGCATTTATTTGATAGTTAGATCTAAAGCAATTCAAAATTTATCGATATAATTCAACAGATAAAAGTCTAAATGCAAATTGATAATCGCCTACTCACATCAAAGCCCGCATTTCCTGTTAAATATTCAACATGACAATTGTAATTTTATAACTATACTATAAATAATAGACAAACATACTTATAAAAACTAATAAAATTGAATGTAAATCTTAGTTTATCGAGAATATTTTAAATTAAACCAACATTACAACCGAATTTATTCATTTATAATTCGTTATCATAACGTAGAAGAAAAAAAAAATTAAAGTTAGGTCATGTGTTTAATCTCAAAAAAACCTTATTTTAAAACCATACAACCGAAACATTAAAGTAATGAGATCGTTTATAACGAAACTGTATCAGAAGTTGTCCATATATTAATGGAACGACTTGTTTCTTTATACAGAATAAACCACAATAACAATAGAGGGGAAAAAAGGAATTAATTTTTACCCACTTTATATTCTTGTTATAATGTTGTTGTTATTGTCATAAAACAACTTGTCTCATCGATATACTACAATGGATCAGTTATTATTGAGTAGCGTAGGTTTTTTGGGCGGATGGTTTTATTTGCCTTTAAGCCAAAAAACCAACAACTATCCGAGTGAAGAAGATGAAGAGAGAAAAAAATTGTATAATCACAGGTTTTGTTTAGGTCTTGTGTCTTGTAAAACTGCTTCTTTAAATTTCTGTACTTATAAACGATAAATTCTACCATTTTCTACCTCCAAACTTCAATATTGTGTAATCGTTGAAATTCTTAATATAATAAACGATTTTTTTTATAAAAAAACAACAATAGTTGTATTCGAAATGGGGCAACATTATAAACGATTTTGATTTCGTTACATTTCAATGTTGTAATAGAATTTCTCATAATAGTTTCATTGAGTTACATTTTTTCTTTAACAACTATGAAAACAAATAGCACGTGTGTGTCTTATTTATGTACCAAGAAATTTCCAGTAGTGTTAAATCTGGGCGGTGTTAAGTTGTTGACTTTTTATCCACAATTAGATACAATTTTAATTTCATGTCAATACTTATATGTATGTGTTAAAATAATGAATACGAATTATTGTACAGTTACTGACCTAAATAACATCATTTTTTCTCTTGTCGTTCGTTAATAATATTAATGCAATTGTAATAATTATAGAAGTCACACAATTCGCGTTTATTTAAACTAGCAAAAGAAAAATTATATACCTAATGCATGTATAAAATATAGAAAAACTGTTACATATTCGACACACCTCGTGTAATGTTCCGACCTTCATTCAGGTCGTTTTAGTCATGATTCGATTACATACTAGATGTGTTTCTTGTGTGTTATGTTTTGCTATACTGATGATCATGATGATGATTAAATTACCCTTCCGCTTCGTTGCTAATACACACACGTATACCAATTTCCATATTCTGATCAAATATTTACAGATATATGTAAATAAAAAAAAAAAAAAACGCAATATTAATTTTCGAATATCGATAATGAATAGGTGGGGTTCAATTAAAAAAATTGTCATTATTCGAATTAATTGAATGAATGAACTTGTTCCTCTCATCACTCAACTCTCCTATTTGAATAATTTACATTTTTTGTTTTTGCCAAGGTCAGGGTGATGATCAATGCGAATTTTACTAACGGACAAACAACTGTAAAACAACTCATTGAGTGTCTATAGCAACCAAAAAAAAGTAGTTCTAAATTTCTCATATGGTGAACAATTATTGCTCTAGATATGGCCTCTCTAAAGAGATTTAAACCAATTATAATCATCTATTGCTAAGTTTACATCATCTTAATACTTGTTGTTAGTAAATGAGATATTGCAAAATTTCAAATCTATGATAGAAGAGTTAGTTTCCAATAGCAGTTGATCAAATAAAATTAGATTCAGCCTGAAATTTTGATGACAAATTGTCTTATCGTCTAAAATAAAAAAATTGCCGATAAAATGTATCAGGAAAAATATTTAAATAGATCTAGTAAAAGCCGAAATTATAATTTTTGAGAATAGTCAGAAACTATTATCAAATCTAAAAAATGCAATCTGTTTTAAAAGTTTCAACATCATTAAAAGAACAGTAGGAATCCCTTAAGATAAATCAGAGCAAAATTTCGAAACACTATTTGAATTATCTATAAAACTTAAAAAGATGAAAACAAGTAGAAATTTATAAAAACTGGTTCTTTGGCTTCCAGTATAATGACAATATGAAGATAATGATTCACTTTTCTAAAGATGAGTTGCTCCAAGCTATGGCAAAATTGCATTTAGTTAATTTTGGGTGGATTGTGTCAGACTGTCAAATTCGCATATGCTTATGGTAGTTGACATTGTGTAATTTAAACTAGCACCTTCAATAAAAAAAAAATAGAGCAACAATTACAAAGTCTTTGGATTTTTGCAACCTTTAGGCATCGATTGGGAAAAAAACTTAACACTTTAGAATTGAACCACTAGAGTAATTTAAAATTTTGGGAGGTATTTATAGATTTGTTAGGAAAAAGAGACGCGAATAAAGCTATCTATTGCATTCTCTAAAATTTTCATGGCATCCAATAATTTGGTCGACTACAACAAAATTCCGCCTATAGGTACATGTTCATATGTAAAATATAGGATGACCATTCTCGAAGTTTGTCGAAGTTAAAAAAATGTGCCAGGCCAACTGATTCTTGAAAATTTCTTACAAACAAACCAGAGAGACAGCCAACGCATAAACGACTGCGCAACTTCTTTATTTCACCCTTGCCAGAATCGTCATGAATAAGCAATGATGATTGTTTTTAACAGGGCTGCTGAACTGACTACAAGATTGGAGAGCGATTTAAAAACTATTTTAAGGTTATCGCTTGAAGTAAACGTTAACATACGATTTCCCATTACAAATAATCAAACTTATATCTCGAAAACCACAAAAGCTATCAAGATACATATCTCATTAGATTCAAAATACAAATCTATGCAGAAATAAGGCTAGGAAATTTGGAAACCCTTTTGAATTTTCTGATAATTGCGAAAAACCACCAATAAAATGAAATGAAACCGATACAGGTAGATCAAGGAAAGTTATGGCTAGAGAAATGGACCATTCAATTTCCTTTTCCGTTTTTCCAAAAACAAAAACGTCTAAAAGGACCAATTTTTTCGAAAATAAACATTCTAAGTAACACAACAGATGTGTTTTCGAGATGTATAATTGGCTAGATGAAAGTAGAAGGTAACTTGATTGTCTCTCAACCGATTTCTCATAAGTCTATCGGATGAAGATTGTAAATTTGCATCGAAATGGAAGAGAATGCGACCTGCTTCTCGAGCAGATTATTCCAACGAAATTTTTGAAAACGAGCTAAGCACGTCAAATTACTCGGAATGACTCAAGGATGCTCCCCACATGGTTCTTTCTCATTTTTCTCCATAAACACGAAACAGTTTTGTTGATCCCACAATGAAATGGGATAAATGAAAAAATCCGTATTGAGGGATCTTTAATTCATTCTGAAGCATTTTTTGAAATGAGCTACTAGGTCGAAATTTTGCCCAAATTTTTGAACTAAGTTTAACACTAGAAATATTTCTATTAGATAACCAAAAAGGGCCTGAATTATTTCACAATTTTCGATTAGTCAAATCAAGAAAAAGCAAGGTTATTGTAGGAAAATGCGAACAAAACCTGAATATTCAAACAGGTAGAAAAACAATAGTTTCCAACTAGTTGAGCATATAAATACTTGTTAATTTTACAAATTATTAAACCAATTTCTAATCAACTTTCTAATTTGATTTAAACACGCATTAAAACAATAACGAAAACCAATTTTAACCCTCAGATTATTCTAATAAATTACCAAATTATAATTAATATTGTTGTAAATAACTACCCTATAGATTAAATATTGAATAGTAAATAGTGAAAGGCAAACAAATTGATAGAATAGACCCATCATTATCAACGATAAAATATATACCGTCAAATTGAATTATTTTACTCCCCTCTGATTAGAAGAAAAATCATTTAAAGACAATCACGAATTTGACCTAACCTCACCAACTATACCTACTATAATACCCAAACCAATTTCCGTACATTAATTATAATCGAATTTTTTTCGCCAATTTTAAAACTGACCCCCATATCCAACAATAGACTGATTTAATTTCTATCGCACAATATAAACCGCATAATCAAAGCATAATTGGCAAATTTAATTAATGATTTTCTACTTTTAATGGTTAATGATGATAAATATGGAACGGTGGTTTTAAAACAATTTAAATAAATCGCCACCACACGCACAGTTATACCGTATTTCAACTCAAATTGGCCATGCTTTTGTGTCGTAGCTATCTTCAGATACATTAATCGAACCAATCTACGACACTATATAACCAAGACATGGCCGAATGCGATACAACGATTACCGTTTTAGGACTACTGGACGATTATTTTTTTTCTTCTGAAGATGAACGAAATTCAACAGGTCAATAACATGACCGCATGGCCCCGAAAACTTTCGATTATTTCCAATTTGACGAAAATTACCTAACCTCAAAAAAGTCGAAAATAATCGAGGGTGAATTCTAAAGAATCACCTGTTGCCGCGCTTATCCACCCCAATTCACTAACCATTTATATTAAAATTAACCAAATATTAAAACTCACCCCGTTGTTGCGTTCTCGTTATTGACGAGTTGCTCCAGCATCTGTATTTTTAACATTATTATTTTCCCATCGAATATTTCGTTTAAATCACATGTTTCACTAATAAATAATTCGAAAAAAATTTAACAATTAAATTATCCAACAATCACTAATTATCAATTTTGTTTAATTAATTGTTGTTTTGTTTGTTTATTTTATAGCGTATGATAAACAAAATATAAACAAAACATTATCAATAGAGCCAACTGTGTTTTATAAACGCGCCGAACAACTGTGCCAAGCCGACTGCGATTTCCTTTAAGTCTACAACTTCAAATCCTATCTATACGTATGTGAATATCGAATAAAACCCACATTTTCGACAATCGTCCATCTCGTTCTATCACATTCAATTCAATTAGAGTTAGAGTAAGATAACTATAGGTGTTGTGATGATGGTTTTACGTATGGAATAGGAAAGTAGATGCAGGGCACGCGCATATGCGTGCATGTATTTCATTATAAATAACTTCGCTATATCAGGACAAGTGCCTATATGGACACTTTTATTATTATTATTATCATTATTATTTTCGATTATATTTTTTTTGTGATAATATCGTTTTACAATAAAAGTACGACGAAAGATAGAGAAAGAACAGAAGACGGCACGAGATTATTGATAAGAGATAATAAAAATAAATTGGTTGTTAAACAAATTATTAAAGAACCGTTACAACAAAACAACAACAACGAAAAAATGATGTTAATCAGTTGATACGCACACACAGACACGTAATAGTGCTACTTGGAATAACTGTTCGAAAATTTTGTTACAAATACCCAAATTTCGATGGAAATTATAACAATTTTCCAACAATTTCCCCTATCGAGTATAGTCAATCCAGCCATCACCCATCAACTTGACTCATTTGATATTCCATCGGGAGTATCACGAGATGTTGGCCCAATGTCGTAGGTTGCTTGATCTTTTGTTAAATCTAGGGTTACTAGATTTTTTGAAACTTTGAAAAAAGTACGATTTTTGGCCGCATTGGCGCTCTTAGCGATCACATTAGAAAGAAATATCTATATTTTTTTGTTTTTAAATCAATTTGGTGGAAAATGAGTTACCAACCGACCAAAGAATTGAAACTGGAAATTGCTGCTCCTTCAAGTTTGCTATTTTATAAGTGGTCGAATAAATCTACGACACTTTGCACAAAAATCATGGCCAACTATCAGGTAAATTACTGTGAAATACTATACTAAATTCACTCATTTAATGGAAAATTGGCGAGAACTTAACAGAACAAAAGTCACTAACTTAGTAATTTAATTCCTAACGAATCTAGCAACTTTATGTATATTTAGTTGGCATTGCAATTGAATTATCACGTGATTATAACGAAATTATTGTTTTTAATGACCTACTTTTAAATTGCTTGCTTTATAATTTGTTTTGTTTTCAATGACGTATCGCTTGATCATTGGTTATTTTCAAATTTTGCGCCTTTATATTAGAATCAATGAGATTTCTTTCTAAGAAAAAATCATATCTTCAGTGATTGAATCGAGTATATTTTGCCTACAAATGACCTATGTATTTGGATATGTACATAGATCGTAACTTGATTCGGAAAAGTATATTGGTCAAGTCGATTTTGTTTTATTATAAATTCTTTGTAGTGAACTAATTTGTTAGAACAGAAACCCGTGGCATTTTTTGCATTTTTCTCTAATTTCTTGACCATTTCCGGATGTTGTTGCGTCAATTTCGATGATGATAATAATAATGATGATGATGATTAACAGTAAAATTAGAATTATTCATCAATTGCACCTACATTTTTATAATAACATTAGAAATTAGGTGTAATGTGACCGTGATTCCTTCAATTTTTTTTATTGATTTTCCATTTAAACAAAAGAAAAACTAATAATGAGTAGGTGTACGTATAATTTTCGATAAATCAAAAGGTGTTGTTTTCTATCGAAATTTTTTGTTGTTGTTATTTTCAAATGTAACGGTGTTGAATTGTTAATTAATTGGTGAGATTCTGTTTTCTTTTTAATTTGCTTTCGGTGAAAGAAAATCTATAACAACCTCCTTTCATTTTCTTCATTATTTCACAAGTTGGACGTGTCATTATTTTTATTTGTTTTAACATTGCACTAATTGTAAAACAATTCCAAGTTGAATAGTAAAGAACAGAAGTTCAGGAATTAAAAGACGGCAGTCACCAGGAGCGAAGTAAATAATTTAAGAAGGTAACAATGATATGTATGTGTAGGTCTCCTGTTATTCAACTACTTCCATTGCAATTAACAGGCTCCTAGGATTTAACAAGTTCTAAAAATAGGTGCACAATAATAACAGGATTACAGAGGATTTGTTGTAGATATGAATAGAAGAAACAAACCAAAGATAAAGGAGGTTAAAAAGCAACAGGAGACTATTAACAAAATATTTAAAGAAACTAAAAAATAGTAAATTAGCGAGGAACAGGCGCGCAGTAGAGAAATTGTAACCTGTTTCTTATTTACTATCTTTATTGTATTGATGAACAGGAGCTCAGTAAGAGATTTTTGAAAAATTTCAAAGCAGATAGTTTCAACATTGCTTAAATACCATAAATAACCTGTGGATCAATCATTGTTTGAAATTGTGACATCTTATTGATTGTTTTAATAAAAACACAAAACTACTTATTAAAGGTAAATAACCTTTCTTTATTACTTACCAGTATTCTATCAAATACCTATCTATCTATCTAATCATGTATCTAACTATCTATCTATCATTTTAAATAATTTATGTGCAAAAAATTTACATAAAAACTTAACTATACTGTATACAGAGTGATTCAGAATCATCAATTCTAGCAAACAAATATTCGAATTGATGGTAGTTTCGTAGTTCGATCAACCCCTATTTTACAGGGTTGGACACCCTAATGTCTAATTTTATATTCAAGTTTGGTGAGACTTTAGATTTTGCCAATTCAGTGTGCGATAAATTGTAATATTTGATCCGAGATTTCTCACACGTTTTCCAATCGATTGAAATGATTGAAGTGGATTTGGAGAGGTCATTTCAAGGAGACGGTAACGACGTTTTTTGTTTTTAAAAATTCGCATGCAATCGTGAGTTACAAAAAAAATATATTAGAGCATGTTTTTTTTCGTATTTTCATACAATTTTCTTATATTTTTCATCATAATTTGGCCAATATTGCATATTTTCAGTGCTTTTCACAAAGGTTATAGACAATTGAGAATACTTTCCGAATCTTTAGGAGATTTTCCGGAAAATCGACAACTACTAGAAAGTATCAAAGTTAGGATTATGGTAATGAATCATTCTATATAACGTTAATAAAACGAAGATAATCATAAATTTTCTGATTATGAATTTCTTATTCGCAACGAAACTATCATTGAAGACGAACAAAAAAAATTAATGACGCATTTTTGCATTACAACTTTATCCATTCTGCACCTCTAGCACACTTATAAGCGCACCAAAAACACCAAAATTTTATAAAAAATTGACAATTGAAGGGTAAAATAAATGAATTTCCGGTGATACCAACAAACTAAACCATGAACTGGTATTAAAAAAACAGTAATTTATAAAACTAGTTTTTCAATAATGTTGATTAATTAGCAATTTACTTGAAGAAAGTTTTTGAATGGAGCTCAATTTTCGAGGATAAATTCGGTGAAAGTGGAGTAAAATTCGACTGGAAACATCCCATATTCAAGGTGAACTTTAAAATTGTTTTGTTGTTTGTATCTTGACCAACCGTAAAAAAGCAGTAATAACCTGAAGAAAAACTTAATAATAATAAACAAAAGGTCGTCTAAATGCACGCAACCAATTTTAAAATATGAACCTTTTGTTTGGCTCTAAGGCTCAACCCTCTAGGGGATTGTTTTAAATACCGGACCCTGGTGGTACAGGTGTACCAGTCAAACTATGTGGGAATACGGGCATAACACTAAATTTCTAACTTTTATAACAGTAATAATAATACTTGATACTAATGGTAGAATTTTAATGCACCTGAAGAACATTTATTTTTTTGACACATTACATAATCGGTGAGTCTAGAATTATAATAATTTTAATGTTGGATTATCATTAATTATACCCCATACACCGACTGACTATAAAATGTATCAAAATTCCCCCACCATTGCGCAGTACTTGCATAATTTCTTACTTTAATCAATAACTCAGGGCTGACACTAGCGCTCATTCAATCGAAAATACTGGAATATTTCCAAATTAAACAAAATTTGCCCCTCTCCGATGTTAGTAAAATTTGGTATACATTTGGCTGTCCATATTCACTTTAAGGGGATGAAATTGCCTCTTAAAGTTACCCCTATAGTTAGCTATATCTCGAGAACGGAAGAGGATTGTCTGCTAGGTCATGATATAGTATGTGTAGAATATTTTATTTTTTGAATTAATTCGATACGTTTTTCCTTTCTAGAGATATAGCTAAAGGTATTTTTCGGGGGTAACTTTAAAAGGCAATTTCACCCACTTAAAGTAAATATGGCAGCCACAAATAAAATACATCTACTACTTTTTGAAACTCTACTTGTATACCAAATTTTATAAAGTATCCCTTTCTTTATAAGTGCTAAATTAAAAAAAAATCCCGTTAAGAGCAAATAAATCAAAAAATCCCGATGTAAAACGAAATTACTTGATGAAAAATTTTAAAATTCTAGAATAGTTTGTTTCAAATTTTGATAATAACCATATAGTACTGGAATATTTTCAAAATAAACAAAATTTTCCACTAAAAACTCCAAAATTTGTGCTAACAGGGAAAGGAACACAACTAACCCTCTCGGATTTTGGTGAAATTTGGTAAACAAGTAAAGCTCCAAAAAATAATAGATGCATTTGGTTGTCCATATTCACTTTAAGGGGGCGAAATTGCCTCTTAAAGTTGGCTATATTTCGTTACCTTTTTCCTTTCTAGAGTTATATCTAAATATGTTTTTCGGGGTAATTTTAAGGGACAATTTTACTCCCTTAAAGTAAATATGGGTAGCTACAAAAATATGCATCTACTACTTTTCGAAACTCTACCTGTATAGCAATTTTTTTTTAAATCGGTTAGGGGCAGTATCCTTTTCCTTGTAAGAGTGCCAAATTTTCAAAAATTCCTGTTGAAAGCAAATAAATCAAAAAATCCCGACATAAAACGAAATTTGTTGAGAAATTTCAAAATTTTACAATATTTTGATAGTGGCTGTCTAGAGGGCTGGAATATTTTCAAAATAGAACAAAATTGTTCGCTAAAATCTTCAAATTTCCGAGTTAAAATTTCCGAATTTAAAAATTTCTATTGGAGTCAAAATTTCCCAACATTAGATGAAAATTCACATATAAAAATCTTAAAATTCTAGAATAAGAGTGGTATTTCTTTTTTTAAATTTTGATTATGACCACCCAAAATTCCGAAATTTCTTCTAAACAGAGAACGCCCCTGATTTAATCAAGATTAATTTTAATATTTGAACAAATTTTACTTCACCGTAAAATTAAGTTTCCAACTTGAAACCGAATTTAGGGCTAAATATGTAAAACAATTCAAGAATTTTAATTAACTCTACCGAGAATGTTAAAAATTGTGGCTTATTTGCCGAAAATTAATAAATTAAATTTGTTACAATTGATTTAAAAAATAATAATATTAATAATAATAAATACAAACAATAAATTAAAAAAAAATGTATTGGAAATTGTCTTATATTTCATTATAACGAGACTCGTGTCGTCTTTTATGGACATACATAATTATACAGGGTGAACAAATATATTTCATCTCATAGTTGGCTGTGATTTGATTGTAGAATGTCGTAACTTTGTTCAGACAATCAAAAAATGCATTAACAAATAACAATAATATGAATCAATCCACGACACTACATAAATCAAGACACAGCCAACTACGTAATGAAATACTGTTGTACACCCTGTATAATAAAACAATGTAGTAGAAAGAGATAGAACTATATAGCAATAAAAACTCGACAACACTGAAAACATTTCATCACCTTATTTAAAAAAAAAAAGTAAAAAAATAAATAACACTTACTGATTTATTAACAAGTTGAAAAACCATCAACAAATTTTACAACAATAGAATATTAACGTTTATATTAAAAATTTTAATTTAATAAACATTCCAGACGATGATATTGAAACCTATATTTCATAAATTAATTACGTTTATTAATTAAATTGAAATTGCTAAACCTAATTAATGGCAAGATTTGAAATGAGAATACAGTAGAGACTATTACGTTAATTTGAACGGTACTCAATTTACACGAACACGTTTTAACATAATCCTTCAATGGAATCAAAAAGAACAAGACGAGAAGAACGTTCCATATTTTTATGTTCCATTTTACACGGTTTCAGTTTACACGCTTTTGTTTTGATTCACTCTATTGACTCTATTCAAAAAAATCAACAAGAGAGAAAAAGAGAGGTTTTGTCTTTTTATAATTCATTTTACACGGTTTTAAATTACACGCTTTTGTAAAGACTAATATGTGTAGTTTGAATTCGGGCGCATCCACCATTTTTACACTCGTACTAATCTTATTTATTTGTAAAAAAAATCGAATTAATTAATCAACAAATTTTGCAAATGTTTGTATGTGTGGGTCTTTTTCAACAAATCCCTCAAAACACACTATAAATAGAATTTAATTAATTGAAACGATCATCTGTTGATGTTATCTCGAAAATTGTTACTGTAGCAACTGTGGTGGTTAATCTACCGGTATTTTTTCCACCCCCATTCCTTTCCCTTTTAATTTATACAAATTTTCCCTTTTACAACCCTTAATATAACCGAAATTAGTTGAAATTAATTAATTAAAAAAAATATTTAAACACAAATAACGGTTTTAATTACAAAACATGTTTAATGTGAGTCAACATAACAATGAAACCCTTTTCAGTTCATTATGTGGTAGCAAATAATGATAACGATAATGGCGTAAATTTAATAATTTGTGGTTATATTTAAATTATAACTATGTTACGGATTTCTGTGTGGAACTTTCATAAATCAACTACATATGGATGTATATCTACTATAGTGTTTAATTATACGTTAATAAAGGTAGTTGAAATTGATAATTAAATTGAGTGGTGAATTAATTTGCAGACGTTATTAACAATGATTTATTAGTGTTGTTATTGAAACGTCCGCTGCCGGATTTTCGTTATTATATTTCATTAAAATTGAATGAAAACTTAATTTATAATCTTTAAACATTAATCAATCATCATATAATTTTTTCTAGTATAATAAAAAAAAAAGAAAAACAAAAAACAATGATTAGAAAGGTTATAATTTTCTAACCTTAAAATTAAGATGTCTTCATTGTAAAATAAATACTCTTCAACAAATTAAAATAGAATAAAACTTTTTATAGTAAGGAGTCAATCAAATTTATAAAACTGTATTCTAGCGAAAATAACAATCATATTCACAACTAATGTCGATTATAACCTAAAATGATAAATTCTAGAATACCACTACTTTTCATTCTGTCATTTTAAATGGATCTCTAGCACGTTTTTGATATTTAATAAATCGTATTAATTAAAGTAGCTAATTAATTTTACAATATTACTGAATTTAAATTGAATAATTAATGTAAATATTGTTTATTACAAGCCAATTCAATAAACAATAAGTAATAATCCGGTATAAATATATTGTTATACCACACCTATAATTTAATGATTTTACATTCCATTTGTATACTACACCAAAATCGACTTGACTCAAGATTGCTTATATTCTTAAACATGGCAACATTGTCTATTCAACTGCACATGCGCTCGTATCTACACCAAGACCTGCTAGATTTTGGCGGTAAATTTGAAAATTTCTGCATTTACTGATTTAAATCTAACATTTTTTTATAATTAATAAATTTTTCTAATACGAAATCCCAACACTCTATAATTTAAAAAAGCCGCTGTCAACCAATAGGAAGCTAAGATTTAACGAGGAAATTCAAATCACTGGAACTGAGCTGACTACATTTCATAGTTTTATGGCGCATGCGCTAATTTGAGTACGAATGAGTCAAGTCGGCCGTATTCGCCTGGTTCAACTGTACGTTTTCATAATTAACTCTCTTGTTTAATTATTGAACAATAGCGCCTACTCTATCTATTGCTGAATAGATTTCTATTTTATCTATTCAATAAAGAAAAATATGGTTAAATGAAAATATGGGAGAAGAAAAAATACCGACAATAAGTGGAAAAAATTGTTGATTTTCTGCATGAAAGACACCGCATTCCATTGCATAAATTGGCCGTAATAAATATAAGACAACAATAAATATTGAGCTTTCTCTATTCACATATATAGAGTGTCTAGACAGTTCCATTATTTTTTTTATCGTAATTCTATACATCATACAATTTGTGAAATCATCCCTAACACCCCTTACTACAACTACAACAACCCATACCAACACCTGGTTACCAATTTCGATAAACTACCCCAACTGGTGACAACTTAATTACGATTATTGATAGGCTGGATTTGCGATTTTACTCTATTTTTATGGCCGAGGGGGTTAAAATTGAATCACCCTCATTAACTGATCATAAATCAAAATGGGAACGAAATATGGGAAACAAAAGGGACTCGTTTTGGTCTCTAATCATAAGGGTTGAATATCGTTTTAATGATAATGGTATCATCTGCCCCATTATTATTATTATTATAAATAATAATAATAGTAGTAATTTATAGGTCAAAATTCAATGGTGGTCAATATAAAATGGGGTTAAATTTTATTACAACAACGGTAATTATGGACAATTCAAACCGATTATTGTGGATTAAAATCGAGATTAAGGGTAATTTAATTTCATTCAAATAGTGGACTTTAAACAATCTCCAATCAAGATGTTGTTGATGATGATGATTGTAATTAACAATTAATTGTCTATTTGACTTCTTTATCGATTAAATTTCCAACAATTGTTTGTTTAATTGCATCTATTTGGTTGGATTCTAATTAAAATTGTCTGAGGGAAGAGATCAATTGTTGTTGGGAAATTAACGGACGGATAATAGAATTTAAAATTGCAATTGACAAAACGGCTCATTTCCTCGTTTCACTCAATTACAACAATTCAAATGTTGATTTTTTACAATTAAACAAGAACACAATTAATTTGTGCAATTAGACCACTCGCCCGATCTGTATAACAAGGCTAAATACAATTTCAACCGATTTTCGGAACAAACCTACTACTGTCATGTGATTAAGCTGCAACTAGTCCGCTTGCCCAATCTGTATAGCGGTGTCAATACAATGATTATATCTATAAAAACTGTCAAATTGAAAACCTTGTAAATAGTTAGTTTGCCGGACGTGTATATTAAATGATTTTTGTTGTTATAGGAGGTATTAAATGTAGTGTAGTCCGAGGGACGGCAGCGCACGACTACACATACATTGTTGATGATTACTAGTTAGTTTAGTTCTTATTGTTTTATATTGTAGGTACTGTGAGCGAATTCGTGACAAACTCACCTCCTTCAATATTAATAATTTCTCTAATGATACCTTATCAAATTTGATCGTTATTTTTCTTTAATAAATAAATAATGGTGGAGGCGCTTATCAGTCGACATATTGAAGGACTACAACAATCAACAACTTTCATTTTGTTGTTGTTACATTAACGGCAATAAGGAAGCTGGAGATGTTGATAATATGGGACACATCTCTACAGTAAATGGCCATCCTATCTCTACATTTTAATCGTCTATACAAATATTTATTTCTTCATTAGTTAGTGATGGTTGAATAATATCTTGAGATTTATATAAAATGTTAAATTGATGGTTTTAAAGTATACTAATAAACAGCATATCGAAGTTGTAAAAATATTGGGGAAGAGATCCATCTTCTATCTGATTTCAATCTAACAATTTAACAAACTAAATAAGTATCGAACTAAAAGTTCTATTTGTTAGAAAGAAATAAAGATCATAATGGAGATTCTTGTTGTTATTGTTGTCGGATGGACATTGATGGATTATCTCGTGATTTCGACAAAGATTAGAAATTTCAAAAATGTGTCCTTTCATGTCTAAACTCATCAATTACCGCATTTACAATGAATCAAATTCGACTTGGCTTGAATTATTTGATGGAGTAGACCAGTTTTTTCTTTCAACAATTCAAAGAAAATGTGTAATTGTAGCCTTGACTGTATTTATGAGATCATACTGTAAGTGTTACTTTTGCCCTTTATAAAATGACCGTTGACCGTTAATTTTTTTTTTTTTTGTTGGATTTGCGCAATTGTATAGAGTTTCGTCTTAATCGCTGATTTTTGGTTTCTAAAAATACCAATTTTCAAAATAGGAATTTTCGTTTATTGTCCAACGGATTTTAGCGATCTAAACGGCATTTGAAAGAGAATCTCGAGGTGCATACGGCGGACTGTTCGGTTTTGGAAAATTCGGGTTTAATCTGGAGTTGCAAAAGGAAATGTAAGGCCTATTTTTTAGAATTTCCTTACAGTTTATTTTATATTTTCGCTCATAACTGGACTAATATTGCTTATTTTTTATTTAATTTCAGAGAATTTGTAGCAAATTAGAAGTGCTTTCCAAATTTGCAAGAAATTTTGAGATCACATTGTTAGTTTTCCGGAAAATCGATGACAAGTTTGGAAATTCTAATTAATTATTTTGGTACAGTTTTATACTTGGACATCTATCTGCTACTAGATGAACTAAATCAGTCGCTTTTCAGATGACGGACACGTTTCATTTAACACAGATTTTCCAAAAGATTTTCAAATTTTTTACAACAATGCTACTGTTGCGAATTTCCAGTAAATTTTGCAAATTTCAATCTCGGCCTGTCTTCAAAATAATCTTCTATTTACAAACTTTCAAAATGAGCCCTCATTCAATTGTTTAAGTTCAAAACGGTACCTAATTAGAATTTCTGCACTTATCATTGATTTTCCGAGAAACTAGAAGGCGATCGGAAATTTTCTTGCAGATTTGGAAATTGCTTTTAATTTGCGACATGTTGTTTGAAATTGATTTAAAAATAAATAATATAAATAAATATAATTCTAAGAAAAAACTGTAAAAAAATGCCAAAAAAACATACTTTAGTTTTTCTTTGGTAACTCTAGACCACATCCAAATTTCTAAAAATCCGATAGTCCCCAACATGCTCCTTGAAATGCTCTTTCAAATGCCGTTTAGATCATTAAAATCTAATGGAAAATAAACGAACATTTTCATTTTGAAAATTGGGGTCTTTAAGCGATGTAATAGTTTCTTTGTTAATTTAATTTGCATTAACAATTCGATTTTAGCCAATTTTGAGACTGAATGGTGAAAAGTAATAAGTGTAATTGATTCTGAGACTAATTTTTTTTTCAAATTTTAAAGCATTGTCATCAAAAACTACCAAATTTTGGACAAATATAAAATTTTGGTATTAAACGATTTTATTTTACTGTAAATCGTGTGGTTTTCTGCGAATTTTAGATAAATTTTTTACCCTAAATTATCCGTTTTTGGAAAACTCGAACTAAATTTTTGAACTTCTATCCAATATTTTGAAACAATTTTATTTTAAATCGTGATTTTCTAACAAATTTCACTTTTAATTTTTGAGAAAAGCCTAATTTATCGCAATTTTTGACTAACTTCTGTTCAAAAAGTTCAATTTTAATAGAATTTTGGAATCAAATGATTTGAATAGCAAACTTTATCGAATTTTAGTCAATCTTTGAAATAAATTTCCACAAATTTTGAAACCTAACATTCTAAAATTACCAAATTTTAATCAAGAATCGAAGTTTATACAACGAAATTTGTTACGAAATCATTCAAATAATGCAAAATTATAACATTTTGTTACTTTCAAGATTAATTTTGTAGTTTTTTCCAAAATTTATAGAATTTTCCTTAAATTATCTGTTTTTTACAATTCTTATTTTGATAAAAAAGTACACGTAACTATTAAAAGAACGAAATTTTACACTTCTATTCAATATTAGATCGTTGAAAAGCCCAATTTAGACTATTTTTAGGTGATTTCTAATCTTTCAGTTTAGGGAATTTTATTGAATCGACAAAATAATGAAACCCATTTTTAACGCATAATCCGAGTTTTAAGCCAATTTTATAACAAATTTTCCAACAACAAAAGAACTACCTATCAAAAAGTACTAATAATTAGCATTTTCATGAAAAATATAAACAACAATTTATACAATTTTTCTACACCCAATACCTATTGATCGTCTTTTCAAATGCTTCTCGAATTAAAATCATCAATTACCTTAAATATAGTCAATTAAATTCAACTTGACTAATTGTATCAAACAAGAAAATACAGAAAATACAACATTTAAAATTGAAAAACACTAAAAAACATAATTATAACCTTGATTAAATGAAATCATAGAGTAATTGTAAACTTATTATAATTTTAATTCCCTTTTATATAACAACAACCTAAAGTTGATCGACAAGTTTCCAAGAAAAATCAAATGATGTAATAATTTCAATTCCAATTAAAACAAATCTTATCGATTTCAAGCAAAATAAAGAAAAACTAATTTACCTGGAGATAAAGCGTCGTCGTAGTGGTACATTTGGTTGAAAATCATCACCACTTTCGTAGCATTTTTGTCTAATTGTTGTAATGTTGGTATTTTGTAGCACCATTTCCGCATTATTATTAATTTATAAATAGATACAACGATAAATATAAATTCTTTTTTTGTGTATTTGTCTCAAAACACCAACCCACCACTTTCACTACGTACCTATTGTTTACAATTGAAACTGTTATAATAAATTCTATTTTTATTAATAAAACAACAAAAACGCTTACATATTGTCGTTTGGACTTATTCTAATTGATATGATAGTAACGCATTACAAAATATTTGATCAATAGGAGTTAATTAAGTGGCCAGTTTAGAACGCCTACAAGATTTTTAATTGTACAAGAAAAACTACCGGGTTTATTCACACACAAACAAATATACGATCGATAGATGATTTTTTTTCTTGTCGTCTATCAATTAAATCAAACCTACACTTTAATCGAACGAAACGAACTTGTTCGGCCGCACTGAAGACAACAGATACTAAACAACTGAAGTCTTGCTCTTTATAAAATCAGTTTAGAACCGTTCAATATTAGATCGATACTGATCACGACGAACAGCAGGAGAGATTTAACCAGAATCCAATGAGATAATCACAATGTAATTTGTTATTTAGAAACTAAGTAGATTGAAATTGTTGATATGTTGAGTTTACACGGCCGGGTACCCTTATTGGATTTATAACCAAACAAATAGGGGTCGTTTTAATTAAAGTTTAATCAATTCGATCATGAAATTCGTTGCGATTAACGAAATTAATGTAGAGAATTTATTATTAATCAGTTTTTGTTGATTGAAATTGCCGATTTTCAAATTTTAAAAATTCCAAAGATGGTAGCGACATCTCTCGACGAGTGGTATAAATTGTCTTAACTGCGCTATTAAAGTTTTCTATAATCTAATTTATCGTAAATATTGTTTAATTTAAAAATGGCACGATTAATTAAACTAATTTATGGATTTTTTGTGGAATTTTGAGAAATTCTCGCTTTAATTAGCGATTTTAATCCACTTTTCCATGGAATTCAGTGGACAAAATTTTGGAAATTTTTGTATATTTCCACGATATTTTGTAGCAAATCACCCAATTTTCCAATCAAAAATCAATTATTTCGAAAAATTCAACGATAAAAAGTCACTAAAAACGTGTTATAGCCATTATTAAGAATGTCGCAAATATCGATAATTTCGTTAAATTTAACAATTTATTCTAACCTAAAATCATCAAAATAGAAAGAAATATTGTTTAAATAACTTACCGGTTCCAAATATTGGGAAAAATATGTAAAAACAGCGAATAAGAATAACACCATGACACTAATCAAAGTTGGAATTTCTAGGTTAGGTAAACAAATAGTAGGGAAATTTAATTGAGCAAGTTTACCAACAGACTTTGGTTTGACGGGCGCGCTATTTCAAATTTCAAATTTGGCCAATAGTGGCAAAGAATTCAATAGTTTGTTCACAACAAAATTTTCATAGATCTCTTTGATTAAAAATTTAATTGAATCTCTCAAATCTCAACGAAACTGTCAGAGTCAACTTTGTTTTCAAAATTATAGTAAACAAGTGTTCTTATCGACAAATAATCGTAGTAGAATTTAGTTGAACAGGCCTACCAATCAACTTTTGTAAAGGGCGCGCAATTTAAAATTCTCAATTTGATCAATAATTTCCCATAGTCAACTTTGATTTGAAGTTTGTAACAAACAATTGTTATCATCGATAAACAACAGCAGGCGAATTTGGATGAACAGGCTTACCAATGGATTTTTTTTTAAAGGAGCGTAATTCAAATTTTTCAGCTTGATCAGTGGTTTGTTCACAACGAAACTTTCATAGCCCTCTTTGATTAAAAATTTAATTGAATTGTCATTACCACGGTACCTTCACAACGAAACTGTCATAGTCAACTTTAATTTTAAAATTACAGCAAACTAGCATTGATATCAACAAATAATTGTAGTAGAATCTAGTTGAACAGGCTTACCAATCGATTTTTGTAAAGGGCTAGTCATTTAAAATTCTCAATTTGATCAATAATCTCCCAACGAAACCACCATAGTCAACTTTGATTTGAAGTTTATAACAAACAATTATCATCGATAAACAACAGCAGGAGAATTTGGATGAACAGGCGTACCAATAGACTTTTTTAAAGGGCGTGAAGTTCAAATTTTTCAGCGTGATCAATGGTTTGTTCACAACGAAACTTTCATAGCCTTTTTTGATTAAAAATTTAATTGAACCTACATTACTGTGGTATGTTCACAATGAAACTGTCACAGTCAACTTTAATTTCAAAATTATAGCAAACAAGCATTGATATCAACAAATAATTGTAGTAGAATCTAGTTGAACAGGCTTACCAATCTATCTAAAGCGCGCGTCATTTAAAATTCTCAACTTGATCAATAATCTCCCAACGAAACTACCACAGTCGACTTTGATTTGACGTCTACAACAAGCAATTGTTCTCGTCGATAAACAATAATAGAAGAATTTGGATGGACAGGCGTACCAATAGGATTTTTAAAGGGCGCCAAGTTTAAATTTTTCGGCTTGATCAACGGTTTATTCACGGACTTTCACAATTAATTTTGATTTGAAGAATTATAACAAGTTCCCATCGACAAAATTAGAGCAAATTCATTAAAATTAATTGAAAATGCAAATTTTAATTGATAGAAAACAATAAAATTGTAGTTGTAATTGAACAAAATAGTTCACATTAAAATTGTTTCTATGAAATGGAAATTATAAGTGTGCAAGAACTAATTAACATCAATAATGGGTTTATGTAATCGTAAAAATAGCAAATACTCCTTGTTTAATAATTAGAAATAAAATGAAATAAAAATCAATATTAATTAAATGAAGAGTGAACTTTTCAAAGGTAAACTTCACTAGTATGATTCAATTAATTGATATTCTCTATAAAGTTCACCGTCATCCTGATCGTTATTTGCGACATTATAGAAAATAGAGATCTCGATTGAAATATTGATTTTTTCAGAATACAAATCTCGAAATATAAATACACCGACTTTCGCTTTCATTACGTTTTCGGGGTGTAAATCGACAATTTTCGAATTTTTAATTCGAATAGAAGGGTGTGAACGTTTTTTAATTATCTCATATCTTGACGGTGAATGTCAATTTTTTTATTGATGTTTTTGTTTTGATCAGCTGACTGTTGTAAAAGTGGGACACAAGCCGTTGTTGTGAGTGGTTGAACTGCAGCGTTATTGATTTTGAACGCGGTTTATTCACAAATTCAGTCGCGTTTCTACACGAAAATCGTACTAAATACATACGTTTATAAGGGCCACAATCTGAATATAGGTCAGATATATACTTCCTTATATAAACGCTACATTTGGATAGGATAAAGTATATAAAATCCAAGTTCGTCCTACTCTAGTCTCCTACTTCTCCAATTCTCAGCACTCTTCAGTCTCCTCCACAACCTCCTCCACAACTCCTGAATTGTGGTAGTAGCGCCTGGATCGCATTCTCCGTTCACTAGTTTGCAGCAGTTCACCCACATTTGTTGTTATAAAATTAGAATCAGAAATATCGACCTGAAGTTGTGTTTTCGACAAAGTGACCGTCCATACAACAAACAGGTACGTTCAATAATTGTAAAATCCAATTAATTTCGCCCCATTGTCGATTAAAATTGTGCAAATTTAATCGAATTGCACAACAGTGGGAGAGGAACGAAAGTGAAATGGTATGGAAATCGAAAAGGTCAAATCTCTAGAGATTTCCCTGTTGTTTATCGCAGAATATGACCTAGAAAATTACGAAATTGTATTGTTTTTTATGCGAACACACTACCGGCAATTACAACTTAAAACATAAAAAAAAAAACACCAATATTTACGCTAAAATTAAATCTATTTCTATAACGATTATGTCATAATTAAACCTTGAATTTCAGTTGATAATTAATTATTAATAATGACATCGCCTGCTATCAATGGACAGAAAGAGAATACAACCAAATCCGACTCAACAGCCACCCTATCAGCACCCCCACAACAACCCCAACAACAAGTAGCGGATTGTACAATGTCGTCGATTTTTCTAGCCTGGTGGCGTGTCTTCAAATTAGCCAATCTACTTATGAAGCCGTCATGTTAAACAGTCCATTATTGTTAAGATGATCACCCCTAAAATTCGATTCACCCCCTTAAAATTTAAACAACACTAGTCTCGTTCCGTATAGAAAATTGTTCGTTTAGACAATGGTGTTGTTGTAGTAGATGCAAACTTTCGATGGATTTAGCTAAATTGTATTGTAAACGTTAACGTTAACATAAACGTTAACGTTAATGTTGATTTGTTTTATTCGATTTTTGTGGAATTTACGTTGACAAGTTACCATTTAAGGTGTGTTGTTTATTGACTAGAATTAAATTGACCTACATCTCGATTATTATCATTATTATTATTTTTTATTATTATGTCGATTAATGTTTTAGAAAATTTAGATAATACCGATACAATTGTATTAATTCCAATCTGGATATTTTTTTTATTTATTGATTATTTTAATTAATTTGTGAACACCACCTGTATGTGATATAACACAGGTATCAATCAATAATTATATAAAATAAATGCAGAAATTAAGATAATTTAATAAACAGTTATGGTTAACAATAAATAAACTTTATTCACTGTTAGAATTTTTGGGGTAGTATTGATTTCATCCCTTTTACTTTAATTCTGTACAAGGACACATCTACAGGGTGAGTGGAAGAATTTCTAATTGGAAGTTGCTAAAATTTGGTATTCAAATTGAATTAACTCGATATTGCTCTACCAACCCCCAGAATATGGGGTAGTATACCCTACTTTCTTATTTCAAAGTTGACTTTTCGTGAAAATTTTAATTCTGCAGTGTTAGTTTAAAAAATCCATAATTTTTTAACTATTGCTGCGAGATGATTACAATTTGAACACAAAATAGTCTAAATTGCATACTTTTAGTTAAATATGATAAAATTGAATTATCTTCCAGCGTTTAGCTGAAATAATGTTTTATTTCAGGCTTTAATATCTTGCTTATTAAGTGTAACAATAGTTTTGTTTATTTAGATAGATAAAGGGAATAATTCTATATCGAACTGTATTATCCCTTATATTTACCTTTGATAATTTTTCAGTTATTTAAAATTTTCAATTACAACTGATTTTCAGCCTGAAAGCAAATTTTAAAATATAGAAGGCTTGGCAAAATATCTGTCAATTCAATTGTCACAAATCGTATCAAGATAATTAATTATTTGTAGATTATTTTTTATTGAAAAAATAGAAGATTTGATAATTAATTAAATCAAAATTAATTGGAATATTATTTTCCTATAAAATTTGCTGAAATTGCCGAATAGAATATGTAAAATTTGCAAATCTAACCTCAATTGTGACAATTAATGTCATTTTGCTAAGCCTTCTATGCGTTTATTTATAGACCAATTATTAAGGCGTAGGTGACTAGATACTAAGCACTTTCAGAAAATTAATGAAATTTAAATTCCAAATAACTGAAAAATTATTACAGATAAATATACGAATTCTAATACAGTTCGATACAGAATTTTTCCTCTATCTAAGCACTTAAAGAAAACTAGTGTTCCATTTAAAATAAACGAGATATTAGAGTTTGAAAATTGCCTGAAAGAAAAGTTGATTTCAGCTAAACGGTGAAAGTTAATTAAATTCTATCAAATCTGTTCTGAAGCACATAGTTTGGGCTATTTAAGTTCCAAATTTTGATTGTTTAATACCAACAATTCCAGAGATATGAATGTTTCAACCAAACACTGAAAATTTTAAAAATTCATGAAATTTCTTTAAAAACCACTCAAAATTTGCACAATTCGGGTCTAAAATTGATTTAAAGTCGGGAATTTGAGCGAATACCTCAAAATCTAGTTAAAAATTTGTAAATCCACCCGAAAACACCCCAAAACGCCCGATTTAAACTCGAAAATCCCGTCGTTAATTCTAGAATACCTACAACAATCTCGATCTTCATTTCTATTATTGATGACGTCACTATTTCTACCGGCTATAAGTGGAAGTTTCAATATTTTATTCGCAATTAATTACGAATTTCTTTAATCGATAATAATTGATCAAATATTTACAACATGTGACAGATGGTTGTTTTATCATTGTTGTTATTAACATAATTATTATAAAAATTATCAATAATTCCGTAAAATTATCGATAATTAACCTTCTAAAATTCTGTAAATATCACCGGATTTGCGTTAATCGCATCTATTTGCTAATTTTAAAATCAAATAATCATAGCTTACTGGATTCGAAGCGTTGATTCGTCTTTCGTGGAAGAGCTCCTAGCGAGGGTGTTTAGCGAATTCGGCCGATTATTCCCTCTAATTGCCCTAAAAAAATCCAAATTATCAATTGTCACCCGTTAAATTTCATGATTTACCCAAATTTAGTTAGGGATTCTTCGGAGTTTGAATAGAATTGGAATTTTCCAGTGGGCGATCGTTCCATCGTCGTAGGACTAGCCGGCGTTGAATTGGCACGTAAGCTACCGCCGCTCAACATACGCCGGAAACGCATCCGAAAAGGCCGATTTTTCGGCGATGTTGGCGGTTTTTCATCCACCAATTTCTCGTAATTTAGATTCTTCCCATCCATCACTAAAATTCGACTAACTGAACGATTAACATACGTTGATTAGCGTTGTTCGAACGTTACACGAACACTGACGTTGCTGATAACGAAGCGACTTTTATCAAAGAAAATACACGCGAAAATTGTCTACTAATTATTTATTGATTGTGGAAATTAGTATGTTTTGAATAAATACACATTGACGTATCGATAAATTCGTGTTTAAACTGTTAATTGGAGCTGCGTACTGAGATTTGTCAGCATTCTTATTTGATAAATGCAATGAAATTTAACGTCCGGTGATGGTGAACCACGTCCGGTTTCCTGAAAATTATCTAACAAGCCAAGTGTCTCTGAAATATCCCACGTTGTCACAAAATTACATAGAAAAATTGTCAATTTTAATACAAATTAACGCGATTTTCGATGTATTCCAATCTTGGAATACAACAACGTTTTTATGGCAATTTTTTATATCATTGGTACAGAAAAAACAGGCCCATTAGGAGTGACATCCGGTTCGAACCGGAAACAGTCGGCTTATTGCCAGTTTTATGCAATTTAATTGACAGTAGAGTTGTGCAAAAACGTGGAAAACTACAAGAGTACAACGAATCATGTAGGTATCAATTTATTCATATTGCATGTAAATATCTGAAATTTTGATGAATTTAGCGCTTTAAAATCTTGAAATTATCAAATCAACTCGGATTAGGACTCGTTGAAACTTTAACGAAGGATTTCTCCTCAATTTTTCACTCAAAATTCAAGTATTAGAGCTTACTGGAGAGAGCATTTCAAATCGTGCAACAAGAACTTGCCACAATTTTAAGTTATAGATGAAAATGTAGAAGCATTTTTTAAATTTTCCTCAATAGCACAATAATTTTCACCTATAACACAAATGAAACAAGACTCATCAACATTATAATAACGCTTTAAATGCTCTTTCCAACAAGCCTCAATACTTGAATTTTGAATGAAAAATAAAGCAGAAATCCTTCATCGAAGACGCCACATTCCTTAACAAGTTCCAATCCGGATCGCGATTTCCTCTTCCTCCAGTATCGAAATTCGCTGGAAAAACCGCTAATTAGCACCGATACTGCGTCAAAATCTAGACGTAACGCGAAAATTCCCCAATTCGTTTTTATTACCATCGCTGAACATTACCATTAGAGCGCCCCTAAATTACGGACACTTCAAGATGGGGTTTCCGTATGCTCCTTCTACAAATCGGAAATCACAAGGGAATCAATTAATGAAATCGGAGACTAGAATGGAATTGAATGTAAATTCGATCTGTTGTCATCTAGATTGGTCACGAACGAAATTGTCGAACGAATATTGATAAGGGGCAAAATACGAGTTGAAATCATTAGAAATTCGATTAAAATTCAATATATACCGAAGTTTATATTCCGAAATTTATCAGATTTTGAATAATTAATACAAAATTTATATTTAATGAACTAAAACATGATTAATTCTGTGTATTTGTATGTGTATTTTTAATCAATAAGTGTATAATATATGCAACCAATAATACACAAATTAACGGAACGTAATTCTAGTGTATTTAATTAGGCTACATTGGTTAGCCTGTTTTAAGCCGATCAGAACGCCATTGCCAAACTTCTTCTAAATTCTCCACAACTACCACATTTCCCCAATTTGAGCAAACAACAATAATTTATGGCGTTACTACAAATTATCCAATATTCTAATAATTTCCGCTTGATTAAAATCAATTACAATTAAATAATTTTCCAAAATTATTGTCATTTCTTTTCTGGATTGTCTGACTTACTGTCGGGGTAGATGTGGCAACGTGGTTTTGAGCGTCATTCAATTTTTCTCCCCCAAATGTCAAGTGGTCTGCAATTTATCTACGAATTTGATTTGAAAACATTTCAAAAATTCCACCGATAAAAACGTGAAAATGTAACAAAATGTAATAAATTTACATAAATTCATATTAGAATTTGTTAATAATGATATCCGAACAGTTTATACCAAATCGACCAAACTAACCCCCACGGAATGGGTGTTTTGCGGAGGATGAAATGGTAATAATTGCTTTAAATTTTTTTATTATTACAGAATAATTCGAACAAATCAACGAATTACACATTTATTGTTGTATTGCGTATTGTGATAAGGCCCTCCTACGTTTTCCTTTTCGTGTACATGAAAAGTATTGAGAGTGGACATCCTGTTGTTGTACAATTGTTTTTTTTCGAAAATATTTATAGAATTTTCATGACTTATTGTTTATTAAATAATTGGTAATAAAGATTAGAATTTCGTTTGGAAAGTCGTTAAATATTGTTGAAATTATTCGATAACTTGTTTTTTTCGTACAGTGTTGTGTCAATTTAGATTTAACATAAATGTGTAATTCTTAAATTTGCGAACATTCGAATAATTATGAATGTAATGTTACCGAATTCACCAACAAGATTCAGTTCTCTTCTCCGCAGGCAGAACATCAATAAACAATTGTTATTCGTTCTATTGTCTGGTTTTATGTCCGGCTTCTTGATTGCCTGTCTCTTGTTATCAAATGAATATTTCCAAATTGTTCCAATCAGCGATCCGCATACAAGCGGCGAATTGGGCGACGTTAGTGGACCGAAAATCGACCCCGGCCAACACGCACACACCGACGAATTCCATTCAATGGAGGACGATACAGTCGCTAGGAAATTGTACAGGAAAGTTCGCGTCTTATGTTGGGTATTAACCGGACCGAAAAACCACGAGAAACGTGCCAAACATGTTAAGGCAACGTGGGGCAAACGGTGTAATCGTTTAATATTCATGAGTTCGGAACAAGGTGATGATTCTGTAATTGTTATTGGGAAATTTGTTGATTATTTGATTTTAGATGACAGTCTACCGGCTGTAGCCCTACCTGTGGGCGAGGGTCGCAATAATCTATGGGGTAAGACTAAGGAGGCGTTCAAGTATGTTTATAGGCATCATTTCGATGAGGCTGATTGGTTCTTGAAGGCTGATGATGATACGTAAGTCGGGTTTTAAATCGCTCAAATCTACCAAGTTTATAGTCAAAAAGTTGGAATTATTTTGAAAATAGTTCACGATTCTAGTCTTATCGTCTTATCGGTATTTGTAGCTTTAATTATCGGCTTATTGTGTATTTTAATTGGCGTTAAGAAAGTAATTAAATCAATGCCATATTATTTTATACAGATCTGGTAATTAAAAGTAGAAACATCTATTCATTTTTTTCTAATAAATCAGAAGGTATTGAATATTTTTAAAGTAATCTCTATAAGAGTAGAAATTTGGCGAAAAATTAAAAATTTTATCCAATATGAAACTAATTCAAGCGATTTGAGACCAAAAACGTAGCTCCTAACTCACTTGAGAATTATATTTATAGCTCACTAGTTTCTATTGATTAATATAACAACTTTGTAGTTCGATTAGTATGTTATATGGAGAATAAGTCAGTAAAGAAAATTGGCTAAAGTCTCGTGAGTTATTTGCCCTATAACTCACTTGTATCAGTAATTATAATTGAAATTGATTTGAGAAATAATGAGAGAATGAAATAGACTTATATTTTTAATGTTTTTTCACAATTAGAATGCTTTATAATAGTAAAACAAACAATACTAAGCCTTATCAATGATTAAGTTTCACAGAAATTTAAATCGGTTTATTTAATTATCGAGTATAGTTGCACTTATTGGATATTTTTTTTGTCTAACGCTCAATTAAAATTTAGAATCGTTAAAAACGTAATATTCTCGAAAATATTGATAAATAATGCTCATTAAAACTGAAAACAGCGATTAAAACTTATCTGTTTATTATTAATGAATAGTGTAAATAAATTTAAATGATATTATAATAAATAAATGTCTAAAAATCGGAAAACTAGGACATATAAATATGTAGATTTGAATAGGAAAAATGTCAATTTCCTGTTGATTTGTTTAGAATTTTCCTNAAATTTCAGAAACTTTCATCAATTAGAACTTCTTATACTTCTAATAGGCCAACCATTTGGCTCACTCTGTGAGCCAAGAATATGGGACATTAAAACTATAAGGAGTTATAATTACAAATTTTGATTGCCCAATACTTTCAAAATACTAAAATTTTAGAAAAAGCCAAGTCCTGAAAAATATCAACGCTAGATCATAAGCCATTTCATCAATTTCTATTAATTTAAACTTTCAATCTTGGCTCATCCTGTATTATTTGAGGATTTTTACTAAAACGAATGATTCGACTATAAAAATTGATTAAATTTTGAGAATATTTCAAAATCTAATCTCAAATTCTGGAATTATTCAAGAGTTTTCACCGAAACAAGACAATTTGCAATGAAAATGATTCGAAACGTCAAAAATTCGGCTGTAAAAATCGATCAAAAGTTGAGAACATTTCAGAATTTAGTCTAAAATTTGAAAATCGCCTGAAAATACCCAAAAATTATCCCATTTAATCCTTTTAATTTTAATTCTAGAGTTACAAAAATCTTGATTTTCATTTCTGTTATCAATCCTGATAAGAACAATATTTTCTGGGAGTAGTTCGGTTATAAACTTTCATTAATTCGAATTCTCTTGATTTATCCTGTATACAGTTAAGGCAAATCAAATTGCGACATAAAAAGGCACATCGTAGAGATTTAATGACCAGTTTCAAATGCCGTATCTGTATACCAACCGTTTCACCTAATTAGAACTCAAACTTGTTATTTGGTGAGTCTGGAGATTATTTTAACAAAATTTGGGCCCCGTAGCTCATTTGAAAGTCGATCAAAAAACGCCCATTTCTGTAGTAATTTTCAGAAGAGTTACACGCTTCAAGCGCGTTAAAATATTTTTTAATTGCTTACCAAATAATGCTTAATAACTTCTAGTCCGATATAAATGTTGAATCAATTTAATTTGTCTTGTTTTTCTTGATTTCAGTTACGTGATATTAGAAAATTTAAGATATATGCTGCTACCGCACAGTCCAAACGAGACAATTTATTTCGGTTGTCGTTTCAAGCCTTATGTTAAACAAGGCTATATGAGTGGTGGTGCTGGTTATGTATTAAGTCGTGAAGCATTGAAACGTTTCGTTGAAAACGGTTTAGAACAACCGGACAAATGTAAACAATCCAATTCCGGTGCTGAAGACGTTGAAATGGGTAAATGTTTAGAGAATGTCGGCGTATTGGCCGGCGATAGTCGTGATAAAGAGGGACGTGGACGATTCTTTCCATTCGTACCCGAACACCATCTAATACCCGGCCATACGTCGAAATCGTTTTGGTATTGGCAGTACATCTACTATGACGCCAAAGAAGTATAATTTATTATTTCAATTGAATTGTTGTTGAATTTTTTTAATTTAAGGGTATGGATTGTTGCTCAGATAACGCTGTATCATTCCATTATGTTAGTCCGAATCAAATGTACGTTCTTGAGTATTTAATTTATCATCTACGTCCATATGGGATTTCCTACAATGTTGAAATACCAAATGAACAAACCGATAATCAAACGAGAATAACAACGGTATAATTGCTCAATTCCTTCCTATAAAACACAATTGCCATATCAGATTCCTTTTCTGTTTAAAATCATAAAACTAGTCATCACAACATGTTTTTAATGTTGTTATCATTGAATTTAAACGGAACCAAACAATAAAAATTTACATTAAGATGTGGATTTATTTTAAAAGGAATGTTATAAATTATAATTAAATAAGCTCTAGTGCCATATTAAACTAATCACAACACAAATAGAAATGAACGGTAACTATTTAAGAACGAAACAATTGAGATAAAAGCTTTGTTATTAAAGACAGTCTTACGATAAATGCACGTTATTATAAGACACGTATTTGATTACGATTCGATCAAATCTCGCCAATTAAACCCGTTGAATTTCGAACAATTTAACGTCAGTATCGTACCAAATTGGCGGATCAACATTCCTATAATTACAAAAATTAACAACCAATAAAACAAATTAATTCAACGAATACCTCAAATAAATAACACCCCACATATACGTCCGGAACCATGTGGTTGTACCAGAATTCGCTTGGTATTTACGTATCAATATCGGATGGGGTACTGGTAATAGACCGACCAGAGTGCCGTGTTGGAGGAATTTCAAAATTTCACTCTCATCAGTTAGGCCCCTGGAAAATCAACAAAATTTGCAATCGGTCGTATTCTCTAACTTTTTAACGATTCATTACCATGACAATCTCTTCGAATAGAACAGCATTGTCATGGTGACGAATCATTAAACAGTTCACTTGTAGAAATTGATAATAGATTACTTATCAATGCAGATTTTCTCCACTTGCGGCACCAAAACTTGCAATAAACGCATTATAGTCTGTAATGGCAATTTGGTCTTCCATGAATGGACCCATTCGCCTGTCGGTACCCATTGATTTGGGTTCTTCTCGTTACTAACACTCACCCTTAGACTGTTTTTCTACAATTCCCCCAATTATAATTCGAATTAATTTAATTAATTGGACTTACAGTGGCGACAGTTGGTTTAGATTCTGGCGATTTTGGTTGTTTCTGCTCCTTTTCGGCGATATTCTCGTTGCTGTTGACATTTAAAGTTGCCATTCCGTTCGTTAACGGTGATTGATCGTTTTGTTGTTGTTGTTGTTGATAGACAACAGGATGTGCCGATTCTTTTTCGGTCATCTGTCCAATGTTTGGTGTGTCCGGCAATGTGGCTTTCAACGTACCCGGTTCGCATGGTAATGCTGGGTGTGCCCCCTCCATTATTACCTCATTTATATCACTGCTACTAACTGGATTTTGTTGTTGTTGGTGGTGATGATGTTGTTGTGATTGTTGATTTTTGATACGTTTATTTAATGATTTTGATATTGTGTTATAGTCACTTGGTAGGTTTGCTAAACTATGGAATACGTGTCGTTTACGTATTATTGTGTAAACTAAATTCGAATTACCATCAAATTGATATTGTATTATATTATTAAAGATTTCTAATAGAAAGAATACAAGATGATGGTTGTTTGGTGATGAAAACAGGAACCATGGTGTACTGAATGCTTCCAATAAATGTAATAATTTCGTACTGGCTACCATTGATAATGTTTTCAAATATGGTGATACTGAAATCACAAAAAAGTCAATTCAAAAATCAAAATTTGCGACTAAAATGCACTCGAATCTTGCTAAATTTATGGAATAAAGTGGTAAATTTACAAGGTTAGAGCCAATGATAAAGGTAAAGTATCAAATTTATAATTTTTCTGTGAGTAGCAAAATTCGAGTTAAAACGCCGATTTTCAAACAATAAAAGTCTAACTGAGTAGCTAAAATTCAAAATTAACGACAAAAATATGTTAAATTTTGCCAAATTGTCTTACTTTTTTATCGGTATCGTTAGAACTACCTCTTGTAGCTAAAATTGCCAAAATACAGTCAAATTTCACATTTCAAAGTATGAAATTTGTAACCTTTTCCCTATTAAGGGGCTGGGTCGCAATTCGGAAAAAAGTGGAATTTTCGATAAACGATTTTTTTTTATTGTCCTCTCTAAACTCCAATTTTTGGGCTCATTTTAAAGAACAAAACAATCGTGTTTAACAAGTGAAAATTGCAAACGAATTTTCCTAAAATCTCAAGGAAATTTCTCGAATTTTCAAAACTGGGATTTTTCCTGCCACTTAACATCTAACCCTATATATTAGCTTTCAATTCTACCGTTCTATCGCTTTTTATAATTATCAGGAAAACTACTGAGCTGATCGGAAAATTTCTCAGATATTTCGAAAGCTCTTTCAATTTACTATCAATTTATTCTATAATCATTGCAAATAAATCAGTATTGGCTGAATTATCAAAGAAAATGAGGAAAAAATTTCATTTATAACTCAAAATTTCCGTATTTTTCAAAAGATATGGAACCTTTTTCAAACAGCTTGAAATACTCTTCCAAATGCGCCCAAAAATTTGAGTTTTGAATGAAAAATCAAAGAGAAATTGTTTATTGAAAATTCTACTTTTTTCCGAGTTGTGACCCGACCTTTTAATTATAATTGCAGATTTTTAGGTAACAAAAATCCAATTTATGAGCTAAAAATCAAAATTTGTAGCTAAAATACGTTAATTAGAGTAAACCTTGAGCAAACTTTAAGATGAATCGATAATTTCAAATAGTAAAATAGCACAAATTCAAAATTTATGACTACTAAAACCTTACTAAACTATAATATTCGAGTTTAAACAAATTTGGCAATAGAACAGCAAATTTTTACACGGTTAGAGCCATTTTCTGAAACTAAAAATGACAAAATACAAGCAAACTGTAAATTATGCAACTTTTTCACTGCTAAAATGCCAAAATTTAAGCCAAATTTGAAGCGATAAGTCCAATTTACCAGCTAAAGTTTAAATTTTATTGATATTTTTATAATTGATTAAAATTTTATAGCTTTATCTCAGCCAAAATTTAGCACCGCTGTTACCTGTGTTTAGAGCAAGTACCCAATTCGCTTTACTGGGGTTATGTTAAAGTTTAATTAACATCTCGCTAGTTTTCCAAACAAATTCTAAGGACCGAAATTAAATTAGAAAGATTTCAAGGCGCAATTTTCCAAAACAAAAAACTCACTTAGATACTCCTTAAAATTCTTTTTCTAATGTTATTTTATTGTTACTGTGTAGTATTACTGTGCAAAAATCATTCATAAATCGGTGAAAATATGGAAAAATATGCAAATATATGTATCTAGATTTTCCTCTATAAATTCAAATTTAAATGAAATTTTCCAAAACGAAAAACGTTTACTAATGGTCCTTGAAATGCTCGTTCTAATGCTAATTTATTCATTGCAATACTTAGAAAAATTAACAAATTATTGATTATTGGCATTGTGTTGACACTAAATCGAAAAAACCCTTCAATTCTTGGCAATTTTCTGGCAAGCCAGCAAGCTGTTTGGAAAATTTATTAGAGATTTGAAAAGCACTTTCCATTTCCTATAAACTGTGCAAAAATCATTGATAAATTTTTAATATTGGCTAAAGTAGCGGCAAAAATATAGAAAAAATCCTGGTCTTAGATTTTCGTCTATCAATTCAAATTCAACTATGATTTTCTAAAACGAAAATTTTTCCCCAATTATCATTGAAATATACTTTTCAATGCTATTCTATTGTCGTTGCAATATTAAGAAAATTAAGCGAGTTATCGATTATCCAATGTTAGCATTGTTTGGGCACTAAATTGAAGAAAATGTCCTACAATTTTTGGCAATTCGTTGGAAAACTAGCAAGCCGGTTGGAAAATTTCTTCACTATTTAGAAAGCGTTTTCCGTTTTCTATAAACTCTATCAGAATCATTGAAAAGTAAACAACATTGGTTGAATTATGAAGAAAAATATAAAAATATTGCAAAATATTGCGCATAAACATGTTTCAAAATTTTCCTCTAATTCAAAATTTAATCGGAAGTCTCTGTAACGAAAAAGTCCTTAGATCCACCTTAAAATGTTCTCTTTAAATCAGTTTTAATTTTTGCAATATTTGCTTATTAAAAATTGGGGTTTTAATTTTTTTTCATAAATTTAAAAAATTATATTTGAAAAAACAGCAGCATGGGCCTCCTAAAGACAGCTGGCACTGGCGAAAACCTCCGCCTAACCACCCTATCGACCATTTCAACCAATAAAGGCAGAAACTTAACGGCGAAAATTCAAAATTTATGACTAAAACCTTGCTAAATTGTCATATTCGAGTTTAAACAAATTTGGCAATAAAACAGCCTTTTTCTCTAAAATTAAAAAACGAAAAATGACAAAATACAAGCAAAATGTAAATTTTGGAATTCTTTCACTAGAATGCCAAAATTTAAACCAAATTGCCGATTTTGAAGCGATAACAATCCAATTTGGCGGCTAAAGTTCAAATTTTATCAAAATTTTGTAGCTTTATCTCAACCAAGATTTAGCACCGCTGTTAATTTTGTGCTTACAAGGAAAGGGACGATTTTGATAAAATTTAGTTTACAGGTAGAGCTTTAAAAAATAGTCGTTGTATATTTTTTTTTGGCTGCCCATATTCACTTTAAGGGGGTGTAATTGTCCCTTAAAGTTAACTTCCAAAAACACATTTTTAGCTATATCTCAAGAACGAAACAAGATATCAACTTCATTCAAAACTGAAATATTATACACAATTAATACTATCTTATGACCTAGCAGACAATAACCCTCCGGTTTGGGGAGGGTCAGAAATATATGTGGGGTAATACTTTTTTGCTCCCCCTGGTCACAATTTTCGGAAATTCAAATTTTTCTCCTCATAATCATAAACTTTATAGAAAAACTAAAGTTACGTGTTTTTGGTTTTTTCGATTCATCCCCTATTTAAAGGGTTGCAACCCCCAATATATTATAACGTCCAAATTGAATTATTAGTAGTATTTTCGTATCAGGAGATTAATTAAAAGCTAAAATGTTGTTTATAATGATCATTAATCGATATTATGAAGAATTTTTAGGATTGTGTATTGCAGGATAAAAATAGTATTTCAGTTTTTCGATACCTAGTTTCGTTCTCGAGATATAGCTAAAAATGTGTTTTGGAGGTTCACTTTAAGGGGCAATTTCACACCCTTAAATTGAATATGGGCAGCCAAAAAAATATGCATTGACTATTTTTTTAAAGCTCTATCTGTACACCCAATTTTATCAAAATCGGAGAGACAGTTGTCCCTTTCTTTGTTAGAACAAGTACCCCGGCTTATTACAGAACTAAAGAATCTTACCATTGACTAGAATCGTTAGGAGACAATCAAACAACGGCTGTAAACGTTGGTGTCCTGTTGTTATAATTTTATGAAACACAATAATCAACAAATCCGCATGTGTACCAGTAAACACCGGTATATCCATTGGTATTGTTGCTGTATACGGTTTATTTAAACGTACACCAAAATTACGTTCACCAGACAATAATAATAAAATAAACACACCGATATGCATCAAACCAACTCTTGCTAAAATTACAATAATTAATTAATTTAATTAAAAATTAACAACATACATTGATCAGCTCTTGAATCGTTCAAATGGTAAAGAATCGGTACTAAAACCTCCAAAACATCACTACTTTTCAAAACGAAATACAAAAATTTCTTATTATAATCGCACATTTTCCAAAAGAACACCAACAATTCCTGATGGAAATGGACTTTTTTTGTTGAATTCGGTAAATATGTTTGAACCAATGGATTGTTTAACAAACGGGTCACTCCAGTTAATATAAATTGGAAATCTTCATCGCGATGTATCCGTGATAGGTAATTTATAAATAAATTATCAGGAATTGAAGTCTGCAATAGTTCGATAAATTAGGAAAATTCAATTCAAATGTTGAACTAAAAGTAGAAAGTTCATGCTAATTGATGAGTAATTTCAAGATTTATGAGGGCGCCTTTTGACCCTCCAAAATACCGACTCTATTCAATTTAGGGATAGTGAGATTTGGATATTTTAAGGCAATTTATATACTTTTAGTTCAACAACCCTGTAGTAGAAACAAAAATTAAATACATCATCGCCTTCGGAAGGTGTTGATGAACTTGTATCGTGATCGAGAGTTACAATCAAAATTTGTAACGCCGCCTCAACTAACGGCTCTAACGAATCATTGAAAATTAGATGATTATAAGGAACACCAAGACCGACCGGATCGTAAGCACACAACGTATTCAACAACGATGTAAACATCGGTAGAGCATGCCGATTTTCCGATGATGTTAAATGCCTAGAAAACGTATCGATTAATACGAAATTTAATTGTTGATTAAAAAAAAAATTACGCTATCCATTTGTTGGGATTTTGTGAAATATCAGTCGGTGGTTGGTACATTGTTTCACTAAAACAAGTCAATAGTAATTTTAATAATTCGGTACGATTGAGATCGAATTGCGGATGACGTGGCGGCGAATGGGCAAAACCGACACCAGCCTCCCAAATATATTCACAACTATCGATCGCCGATAATTCCTCCGCTTTATCCTAAAAATTCCACAATATTACTCGACAATTACGGGAATTTTATTGAAATTACCGGTCCACTTTTACGACTCACTACCACCGTAAAATCGGGACAAAATAGAAGATCCTATAATTTCGCTAATTAACAAATTGTTAGAGAACTAAATGGGAATCTTACACAAACTGCATTGAGTAGAGATTGGGCCAACGGCACCGACTCATCTTCGTCGTCATTCTGGCTCGGTAGCGACGACCAAAAGAAGCCTCTCCACTCGGAATCTTCAAAGATATACGGCAGGATTCTCGTCAATAATCGAGCACAATTCAATACTACAACAATTTGAATTATTAACGAATTTGGCGTTAATCTCCAATTTTACCGGTCTGTTGTTCGTGTTGTGTCCGACAGCTGCTATCGACAGCCTTCACCAATTTCTCCACGGCTTTGTAGCACAACGTCGCCAAATTAGCGGGGGCATCTTCGCGTAACGCCCGTATCTCGGCGGCTGGCACCAACGTGAAAATATCCTGCACATTTGTCACATTCTCCGACCAGAATTGCTCCCAGAACGTATCATCATTGGCGTCAATAGGCTGAACAGATTTGCTTTAAAACGGATTAATTTCGGATTATTTGGATGTTTTACCTCTGATTTTGATGTTAATTGGACGACAGCTTTACGAAAATTCAATTTCGTATCGACATTGCCCATTATCAAACCGTTTTCTTGGTTTTCTTGTTTGAAAATTATCACAAAAGGAGACTTGACATTTATGTTTTGGTTGACATCTAAATGACAGACGTCAACAATGACGTCACCAGCTTGGTTAATAAAAACCAGGTCTGATCGATACTCACATGAACTCAATGACGTCACGTCACACATAAGAACTTGAAAGTTGAACAGTGTGGGAAAGTGTTGCTTTTTCACTTACTCACATGAATTAAACTAAATGACGTCACTGGAAAAACAAATATAAAAAATATTCACCTATAAGAATTATTGATTACAATTATGGCGGTTATGCAACACAATATACAGCATCAGTAAATCTATTGGTGTAATGAAAAGTAGTATAAAGCGGGAAAATTCAAAATAATACAGTACAGATAAAAATGACAACAAAATAATATTTGTGATAAGAGACGGCCAAATAATTAAAAATTTGAGTTTATATTGTTGACATGTAGCAATGAGGTAGTAGAGTGATCATCCTGTTAAAAAACGT
>JACDRP010000443.1:0-46864 GCA_013841185.1 Hycleus phaleratus | reverse complement strand
ATAACAAATTAGTTCGGATTGGGGTTCAATAGCGGAACTACCATAGAAAAAAGCGACTAAAGGGCTTTCCAACTCTGTTGCTATTTAATTATTGCAATTCAAAGTTGTCGAAGAGGCCAAAATTTTGAAGTTCATGGGGTTTAACTGATGGTAAAAATCTCCACCTTCAAATTCTTCTAAAAATTTTTTTACGAAAATGATAAATTATGGGGGTTTATTTGTAGCCTCCACAATTTTTTGGATCGGCCTGTATAACCAACACAATTTTCTAATAATTCAAATCAAAACTATAATTTTTAGGGGATTTTTATAATTTTTTTGTATTATTTTTGTGATTATTTAGAGCCATTACAACAAGCTGTAGTATGGCCGAGTTACCACCAACCACCCTCTGTACTTCTACCGCCATTACCGCCACCCCCGTTACAATTATTAAGTTCAGCAGCAGCAGCCGCCGCGGCGGCAGCAGCCTCATCTGATTATCTCTCAAGCAGTACAACATTACATCAACACACACAAACGCATAGTACAAGATTAGTGGCATTAACAACAGATAATAAACGTAAAATACCGTTACCAATACCGACAACAACATTAATTAAAATCGAAACCGATGCCAGTACGGCCGCCGCAACAACAACAACAACATTAGACCAAACTACGAAAACATTACAAACGATCAATGGCACGGCGAACAATGGGGCTGTTTTCAGCGATCAAAATATGACACCATTGGTGACAACGCACGTGATCTATCAGCATCCGAATTTGATTCTGTCGCAACCCCAACAACAACAACCCCAGCAGCAACAACCGGAGACTTTGTGTAGGTCTCAAGCCACCTCACCGGTGGCTTGTTTGACGCCACCGCCAGAAACCAATCAACAACACGACGATGAACAACTGACAACAGTCCAAGACGCGAGTAATCAAACCGAAACGCCGATTTATAGCGAAGATGATAACACGAATCAATCGAAACATGAGCCAATCGAAGCAATACAACTCAAAATCAATTCAACTACTGATAAAGATAATGAAGTTGTAATTAGACAAGCGGAATTGGAGCCGGAACAAGTGCCCGAAATAACCAGCCGGCAAATCGATGAACCCATCAGTGAAGATAAGCAAAAACCCGACATCAGCGGCTTGGAATTGTTGTCGAATAGTATTGTGGAGTTTGAGAATTGTCGTCAACAACAACAACAAAACAACATCAAAAATGAGCCGTTAGAGTACGATAAGGATAATAATTTGGGGGGTTTGGACCTGCTCTGTGCGTTGGCCGAGCAGCGGATTTTAGAGGAGAATGTTGAGAAGCACCACCATCGGTCGAAAGAGCGCAAGAAAGAGAAGCGCAAATCGAAGAAACACGCCGATGAGCCGAAGAAGAAGAAGAGTAAACACCACCATCACCACCATCATCATCACAATATTGAGCAGAAATCGAAGAAGAAGCATGAATCTAACGAAGCGGATTGTTGTTGCCGCTCAATTACCACCACAACCCCTACTATCAATAATAATAATAATGGGGTAATTGAGGATTATCGCACGTACAAAACTCCGGAATCCGAGGAGGAAGTCCGGAAATTCATCCAGAGCAAAACCCAAGAGCAATGCTGCAATAAGAAGAACGATTGGCCCGATATGAACGAAATGGAATTGGATATGCGGATGAAATTGGCGGATTTACAACGGCAATACCGCGAAAAACAGAAGGAATTGAACAAATTGAAACCAAAGAAGCACGATTGCCACCCGAAGAAACGGCCGAAAATGCGCAAAGAACGCACCCCACCGCCGCCACAACTCGACAAAATCGAAAATCCACCAAAATCGAAAACCGAACTGATCAAACCACCAACACTATGTCCATTTGAACCGGTCCAACTAACCCAACAAAAATTGGAACCGATCAAACAAAGCGACCGGATTATCAACGATTATAAGCGCGATTTGTTGCGCCAAAGGGCCGCGCTAGAGGAGATCGAATCGTTGGCGCTATCATCGCCGGCGTCTACGCCCGAAAAGAACGTCCTATCGGCGTCGAAGAAGCGCAAAGTTGGCCGGCCGAAGAAGTTATCATCGCCGTCCGGCTATCATGTGGCAGCCACTGAAACGATTGTTGCGAAAAAACCGAAAAATAATTTCGTTGGTTATCTGTTGGCCGCCAAAGAGAAATTACAATTGCAAAGTAAATTGTATGCGAATAGTCCGCCGAGATATATCGACGATAATGTTGGCCTAAAATTGCGCAATAATCGCAACGATGACGATGAGGATGAGGATGGAGATGAGCGGAAATCGTGCAAAATTCGGCCGAAATTGAAGGCCGAACCCACTGTAAAATCATACGAAGAAGACGACGATTGGGAATCGCAACATGAAGATGACGATGATCGAGTGAATAACATCGAAATCGATGATGACGATGACAATATCGAAGAGAACAACAACGCTATCGATGAAACACTCAAAAAACAACCAGATACCGAAAAAATCATCGAAACTACCCCAATTAACATCGAAGAAGACCAAATTAAAGTGGTTGAAGATTCGAAAATGGTAATCGATGACGATTTAGAACAAACATCGATGAAATCTATCGATAATCGATGCATCCTAACATCCGAACATCTAGAAATTGATAAATTACGTGTCTTGACAGCCACGGGTGGTTTATTTTATGCTGGACATTTGAATGCCGTCCAACCACCCGATGTTTATTCGATCACATTGGACGGGGAACGTGGAAATCGGCCGCACATCATGTCACGTGAAGAAATCCTAAGGGATGCGGTGAGTAAAACACCATTTTACCCACTGCACGAAAAACGTTACCTCTTATTAAAAAAACTAGGGGTTGAAATGATTACAGGTAGAAAACAAGAAATAAACCTTCAACCCTTATAATAAATCAATTCTTAAATTGACCCACCCCAAGGGTGGTTTCTTAGAGTAGAATTACCTTATATGTCCTTCAATAGAATTAATAAAAGAAGGGGTTAATTGTTGAGAAACTACCCAAGTTTAATGAATTTTTTATATACAAAATATAATATTAGAAGGGTATTATAAGGGTTGCGGGTTTTTCTATGTGTGTCATACTGAATTTTAATGGGAAAATTGGGGTTGATCTGGCAAATGTTTTGAAAACGGCTCAATATTTTCGTTTATTTTCCAAACTAAATCCGGAAATATAATCTAGGGTTTATTATGTGGTAGAATTTCAACCCTAATTGATTTTCTCTAAAATTAACGTTACAAATTAAGGGTTCTTTCTATTTTAAATCATTACAACGATTGTAAGAGTTGATTATTTGGAATTGGCGCCATTTAAACAAATGAATTTCTATAACTAGATTCTAATAGTGTAGTTGACGTAAATTTCTAACCTCAAAAATATAAAATATTATTGAAACACACGATTAACGTTGGTCAAATTTGAATTTTTGAGGTTAGAGTTTAAACACCAATGAAAATTTTCGTTGTTAGATTATTTTCTTTAATTTTTTTTTAAAAAGATCATTGAAGTATCGCCGAAAAGTACAGAAGAACTACCGGTTGGTACCCGTTTATGTGCTTATTGGAGTCAACAATATCGCTGTTTATATCCGGGAAGTGTTGCTGAACCCGGGACACCAAACCCAGTATTGGATTCGAAATTTGTGGCGGTTGAATTCGATGATGGCGATAGTGGCAGGATTGCCATTGAAGATATACGATTGTTACCACCGGATTACCCAATTATAGGTAAAAAACCCATTTGAAATATACAGTTGTATTCTCTAACTATTTTGGTTATTCGTTACTATGACAACTTTGAAGACAGGTAGACTTTTTCCGTTTCCATATGTATGATTGAAAAGAGATTAAAATAAAACAACTTTCAGGGTTGTAATGGTAACGAATCGCCAACAAGTTACAGAATACCACTGATTGTAAATCTAGTAGTGTAGTAATAAAATGACAAATATCCCTACTTATTGAAGAGTAGTACGAAGACTTCAAATAAATAATAATGAAAGTCAACAAAATACGGATGTACGAAGGTTTTTCAACCAACAGTTGGCTATCAGTCATATTCTTTAACTTTATGGAGATTCGTTACCATGACAATGTTGGAGATCACGATCTTTAGACCGAAGTTGTCTCTCTCGTTACAGTTCTGTTTTATGGAGAATTGAAAAGAGATGAGAATAAAACAGCCTCCAGTGTTGTCATGGTAACGAATCGTCGAAAAATTAGAGAATACCAATGTGTCGTAGATTGATTGATACACTTGCTTTAATAAAAGTCAAATTTAGTAAAATATGAACCAATCTACGATACTATTATAAATCTAATGGTGAAATCATAGTTTAAAGCGGGAGAATTCAAATAAACAATAATAAAATATTATATTCTCGATTCAATCATTTTATTTTATTTTATTAAGAAAAATGTGATTGGTTCTAGTATAAAGGCGCAAAATTTGAAAATAACCAATAATCTAGCGATTCGACAAAATTGGTTTGATATAAAGGCGCCAATTTTTGAAATAACCAATAACCCAAAAGTACGTCATTGAAAACAATATTGATATGATCACGTGATAATTTAATTGCAATGCCAACTAAATATCGATAAAGTTATTAGCTTTGCAAGGGATTAATTAGTAAAAGTTGGGGATTTTTATTCCGTAATGTGAATGAATTTAGTGTAAAACACACGGTGTCACTAAAAAACAACAAAGTAAAGCTTACCAATAGTTAAAAATAATAATAGAGACTTTTAAAACAAGATGGTCGAAATATATAAAATTTGAGGTTATATTTAAACAAACAAGTAGTCATTGCTCGGTCAAAGCTACCAACTTAAGGATATAAATTTTACCAACTGTTTCTATACAAAAATTGTTAGTCCTTGAATTGTAAGGTTGGTAACTAATTCAAAACTTTATACCGCATGCCCAGATTAACGTATAACTTTTTTTTTATGATAATTAATCGCTAGAATACGACCCGAACCCGTTGTTGAGTTTGAGTAAACGCCGTCGCCGTACTTCAACGAGCGTTTCAACAGAAGAACGCCGCCAACAAACACCTGTTGCACCCTCAGTCCAACAACCACCACTACCGCCAGTCCAACCACCACCATTACCACCCCCATCAATAATACAAGTACAGAAATCCGATCTTGATTTAGAAAAGGAGAATAAAGATATCAATAAACCGGACATTGATACGACAACTACAACAACATCGTTGTATAAAGAAAGGAAACGTTTAAAGAAGAAGAAGAAGGAGAAATTGAAACAGAAATTACAGCATGACGATCGTAAAAAGAAAAAGAAACACCGTTGTAGTAACAGTACGAGTAGTAGTAGTGGTGAAAGTGTTGTTGGTAACAATGGTGGTATTTGTAAACATAAAAAACACCATAAAAAACACAGAAAACACAAGAAACGTCATCATTATGTTGTTGGTAAAGTTGATGCAATTCTACCAACTGTTGTTGAAGAAGATGAAGATAACGCCGATAAGGATAAAGATGGTGGTGAAGAGGAGGATGCCAAGAAACCAACAATCGAAACTTGTAATGTTGAAGATGAAGAAGAAACGAACGATGATGATTTCATCTTAAATCCAGACGATGAAGTTACAAGAGACGATATCGTTGAAGCTGCACGCTCTAAAGTGAGTCGAATTTTGAGGTTAGAATTTAGATTGTTTTTATTGATTCTTAATTGTGTGAAGAAATCGAAGAAAATCCGCGACCGTCAAGAGTCCTGCGAGAGCCGGAGTAAAATGAGCGCTTTCCTACCGGCTAGACAATTGTGGAGTTGGTTTGGTAAAGGTTATAAACGTCCCCGTGCCAAAGGCCGTGCTAGAAAACAATTTTACCGAACGATTCAGCGTGGCAAAGAGATAATAACTGTATGTATCCAGATTTTCTCTTTTTCTATTAATCAATTGTTGCCAACATTAAAAATCGAATTCATATTGTTTCTAAATTTATTTTTTTTGTTCTTCAATAATTGTTTATAATTATAATCGTCGGCGATATTTTTAACTTTTTCAAAAAACAAAAAATCACTGATTTAAGTGAACCTGAAAGGTAAGCTGTAGTTCGGAGAAAAAACGAACTATTGTAAAATCGAAATAGGGGGAAAACCGTAAGCTAGCCACTGAGGAACTCGTATTTATTTCGATTTTGATATAATCTATTGTTTTATTCTGTGTTTTATATATCGACAAAGTAAAAGAAGGAGATGCCAAATATTTAGGTAGTTATAACAATTCCAATTTCATATACCGATAGTTTCAGCAATAATTGAATGGATGACTTTTATCTACAGTACATTCCAAATTAGTTGGCAAATTATTCAAAAATTTTAACTCTAGAGGATGTTTTAGTTGAAATTCGTAACTCTAGTTGGAAAAAATCACCAAAAACACGAAAAATTGCTATGAACTAGTCGTTCGCCTCCCGAGTTGTTTCTTTATTTTGCCTATAATTGCGTCGATTTATAAAATTTCTGTACGTCACAATATAATTCGGATATCGTACAGTAGTACAAAATATAGTCTTTCATGTTTTTAAAGAATTACTATTATAAATTATCACAAATAATCTGTTTAACAAATTATTGGGCATGCATGAACAAAACTTTAGCCAAATAAGCTGTAAACAGCTATCAATAGCTTCTCAGTTGAAGAATTTTTGTAAAGCAGTCACAAAAGTCCTCAATAAATAAATAAATGGTGAACAATTTCAATACTGACATTGGATAATGGACAAGGAGGCGAATGATTACGTTGTTTAAATATTTATCTTTTTGCGTAAAAGATGAGATGCTTTTGTCTAAAACAGGGAGGTGAATGATTGCTTTTTCAATATTTCCGTAAAAAACCGCACTACAAATTGTTGTCCAATTGTTTTCCTAGTGTAAAGTGGAACTATCTATAAAGTCGAAAGATGCCATTTAAATTGTCTAAAATACAATCCAAATAGTTGGGAAATTTGTTCAATTGCCCACCAAAAATATGAAGATGTCCGAATTTTTTCGCTACAGTATCGGTTTTTGGTTAAAATTATATCAACAAAGCCTGAAATTGTCCAATATTCTATCTACAAAGTGGGAATTTTCGTTCAGTTGCTTGCCAAAAGCATTGAGGCGAATGACTGCGCTTGTTCAATCGTTTCAAAATGAGCCTCTAGGTTTTTGTTAAAATTTAATTTTCTCCTAGTGTAAAACACGCTCCGAAATCGTTTTTTAATGTTTCAAAATAAAACAACACTTTTCTCCAAAATTTTTTATAACGTTGATTAAAATTCTAACCAGAAACATTAAAAATACCGCTCTAATTATAACACGTTTAATTGGGTAAAATTCTATGTTGAAAATACAAAAATATCGCGTCAACTTAAAATACAACCACAGAACTGAACGATGCCGTTCAATCGCTTGTTTGGAACTTGGAGGCGATTAACTGGACCTTTTCAAAGTTTCAAAATAAACCCTTATTGTAAGCTTTCCCCCAAATTTTTTCGTAGCGGAAAGGAGAATCTTAGAAATATGTTGTAGGATTGTTTTATTGTTAAAATACAATCCAGAATTCGTTCAGTTGTCCTTCTAAGACCAAGAGGCGAATGACTGTGCTTTTTCAATAGACTCCAAATTTTTTTGCGATGTAAAAGGGAATCTTAGAAATATGTTATAAGATTGTTTTATTGTTAAATCCATAATCCGTTCAGTTGTCCTTCTAAAATAAAGAGGCGAATGATTGTGCTTTTTCAATGTTTCAAATTAGGCCCCTGATGTAGGTGTTTGTCCAAATTTTTTCGTGATGTAAAAGGGAATCTTAGAAATACGTGATAAGATTGTTTTATTGTTGAAATACAGCCGATAATCCGTTTGATTGCCCTTCTAAAACAAAGAGGCGAATGACTGTCCTTTTTCATTGTTTCAAATTAGGCCCTTGCTGTAGGTTTTTGTCCAAATTTTTTCACGATTTTAAAACATACACTCTAGAATTACACTATGGAATCGTCTTTTGGTTAGAAATTCCATCTAAAACGCCTAAAAATACCGTTCAAATTGTACGCTAGCTAAATTGAAATATGCAATTGTCGCCGAAACGATCGGTATTTTTTGGTAAAACTAATTCGAAATATCAAATCAACAGGCACACAATAATCGAGAGAAAAATGTGTAGACTTGTGATGATGGAAGCTTTAATTATAATAATGGACAGTGGTTTAATTAGTGACAAACAACTGTGTCAATTATAGGAACAAAATAACAAATAACAAATAAGAACAGTGGTGGAACAATAAACAGGATTGTCCCTACAAATCTTTATGCACTAAATATTTGAAACTCAAAATAAAATAAACATAGATTGCCTGTTTTTTAACCAAACTTATGCATGCGTATATTTTCTTTTATTTAAATATTAATCACAACTGTTTTGATCTATGATAAGCAATTACCATCATCAAGATGGTTGTGGTGGGTTTATAGTTATTCTTTTGCTTCTAATTGATCAATATTGGAGTTTAATTCAATGAAATTCCACAAGAAATCCGCTATTCGCATGTTAATTGTTCGTTCTATAGTTGGGCGATTCTATGAAAATCTTCGAAAAGGACACCAAATCAATGAAATTATTGGCCGATTGTAGTTTTTCTTAGAATTGTTAAACAATAGTCTTGTCAATTATTATTACTATTAATATCGTTTTATAAGGAGCATTCGCTATCGTTAACGTTAACGTAATAACGGAAAACCAGATGATGCGATAAGTGGCGAGGCTTGCGATTATTATTCTTGTTATTTTTTTTTTCTTATCGTCCGCTCCGTCCCAATAAAATTGGCTACTTTTCTGTTCAATTATCTCATTCTTTTTCTGTACGTAAAAGGTAAAAATGGTCATTTCATGAGGAATATTTTATTGTTTGTAGACAGTTTTCTGTGCATGGATTTTATGTATTTTTCTTATGAAATTAATTTGAGTGTTTTCTTTTTTTTTGTGTGTGTGTCACATCTTCGATGGATTGGATTTGTTTTTTGCTTGGAATTGGTGAAAGGTTGGCGATTCAGCTGTATTCTTATCAACTGGCCGTCCGGATCGACCTTACATCGGTAAAATTGAAGCTATGTGGGAGTTGTGTGGTACGATGGTTGTTCGAGTTAAATGGTTTTATCATCCGGAAGAGACTGTCGGTTGTCCATTAAATCTCCAATATCCAGTAAGTAAAATTAAATAGAGAAATAAACGAGAACAACTGTTTTCTATTCTAAAAAAATTATAGAAAATCGGATTTTTTGCATATTTTCTTAGTTTAAGTCATTGAAAGTGTATTTCCAAAAGGAAATTTTACGGGTCTCAACATTAATGAAGTTGCAACTGTTTAAATATTGCACATTTTTGTCTTCAAATCCAATATAGATCTTGAATCTTCAATTTTTCACCGACTTTTTGTGTAAAAATTCCAAAATCTACAATCGAAATTATCTAAAATCGACTAAATTCCCGCAATTTTATACTAAAAGTTGCTAAAAATTGAACAAAAACTTCACTGAAAATGTCCACTTTTCATGTTTCAGTAGCAAAATTGCTGATTTACTTTGGTAAATTTGTTAAATCTTCAATGGAAAGCTGTAATTTTAAATCAAAAAAGGCAATGTGTCTGATTATGAGTTGGAAAGGAGCTAAATCGCGATTTTTCAGTGGCAGTGCTAGTGTTACATTTAGTGTAGTATAGGCAACCAACTATCAATAATACATACGAATAGTTGGTTGCCTATACTACAGTTGCTGTAGTATAGGCAACCAACTATCAGTAATCCATACGAATAGTTGGTTGTCTATACTACACCAACTGTAACACTAGCACTGTCACTGAAAGATCGCAACTTGGCCTATCACTAATTTAAAATGAGCTTTCATTACAACATAAAAATTCTTTAAACGTCTTCAAGATTGCGAAATTTAATCAAAAATTATACTGAAATTGCCGAAAATCGTGGAAATTACCAAGAATTTCAATTGAAAGCCGGTTCATAAAGTTTCTCGTGTTTCAGCAGCAAATTTATCAGGAAAATTTCCAATAAAACTCAACTGAAAACCCGAAATTTTACCCAAAGTGGTGAAATGAAGTGGTTGAAACACGGATACGGGAGAATTTAGTCTGAAAACTACTGAAATTGGCTCAATTTTCTTCTTTTCAATAAAAAAAGATCGTTATAAATTTATAAAATGTGCAAGAGTTTAAATTAAAAGTCAATAGTTATGATCAAAAAGTGATTCAACTAAAACTGTTTCTTATATTTCAGCAACAAATTAGAATTTGCTGAAACATCAAAATTTCAGGCAAAAAGTGTGCTTGTTAAAGATAAAATTTCGCTGAAATGTCTGCGAAAACCGCCTGCATTTTCTTCTTTTCAGCAATTCCAAAAAACGATTAAACTGAACATCTCTATTTTTCATATTTCACAAACATACGTGAAATGCGAACATTTCAGCTTACTTTTGCAAAAAAATGAGCTTTTAGGCAGACAAATTCCTTGAAATGTCTACAGAAGTTAGAGTATTTCAGAAACTAACTGAAATTCGCTGAATTTTGAGAGGCAAAATATCTAAGAATTTCAGTTCAATAATTTCTTTTAAAAAGTGATTAAACTGAAAATGACTATTTCTCTGATTTCAGCAGCAAATTTATTTTACAAACTGGTAATTTCGGATGGAAATTTTGTTAAAATTCAGCTGAAACGCTGAAATTCCATTCAAAAAAGAGCCAAAGAGCTGTTTTAAGAAACAGAAAACAGAAATGGCTAAATTTTACATTTTGGGTGTCAGAATTTGTTAAAAATGCTGAAAATGTCTTGAATTTTTTTCACTTCAACCATAAAACTGAAGGTGTCTATTTCTCCTGTTTCAGCCGCAAAGCCATAAAAAAAAACAGCCAGTTGCACAAAAATTTTGTTAGAACTCGCCTGAAACGTCAAAATTTCAGCCAAAAACTGTCTAAATTGAACTCTTAAAGGAACAAGTTCTTTGTAACATTTACAAAATCGTTTGAAAAATTTTTTTTCGGCTTACTTTTGCAAAAATTGTATCAGGATTGAGCTTTTTAGACACACAAATTCTTTAAAATGTCTAGCAGAACGGAAGAATTTCAAAAACAAACTGTAATCGGCTTAATTTTTCTGCTTTCGAAAGGCAAAATTTGCTGAAAATTTTGAAAATTTCAATTACCTACTAGTCCATAAACTGAAAATGTCTATTTCAGCAGCAAAGGTATCAAAATTTCAGCCAAAAACTGGCAAAATGAGTCCGAATTAAACTTTTTTCAAGTTAACAACAGTTCTTTGACACATTTACAAAGAATTTAATCCGAAAATAGTTCGAAATTGGGTAAATTTTGAGTTACAGAATTTGTTAAAAATTTCGAAAATTTCATGAATTTTCAGTAAAAACAACGAATTCGGTTCAAAAACGAATAAACCTATACATCGCACGATATTTTGTCAACGTACTTTTGAAGTTAGCCAAAAATCGACGATCTAGAGCGCAAATTTTGTAAAATTGTATCAAAAAATTCACACCAAACTTTGAATCATCTTCTTTTATCAAATTAACTTGAAATAATGTTAAAAATTGGCGATTTTGAAACTCGAAAAGCCCTTTCAAAATATCTTCAAAAAGCCTATAAGTTCTTATGGCAACTACTCTTGTCTGGGAAGCAATTTATAAAAATATTTATAGGAGGATCTCTAGATCATTTCAGCAAAATATGAGCACCGTAGCTCATTTGAAAGTTGGCCAAAAAACGTTCGTTTCTGACCGAGTAGTGATTTGCAAAAACGAGTTACACACCTCGAAGAACTTAGAATGACTTGAGGATGCTCTCAACATAATTTTTTTTTGCTCTTCTCCATTTTATTCTAGTAGGAGTAGGAGTATTTTTGGTGTTGAGAGCATCCCTGAATCATTCTGAGTACCTCACTTTTGAAGCTCGCAACATTCTTAGAAATTAGCGCTTTTGACCAACTTCACGGTCCAAATTTTGCTAAAATGATCTCCAGATACCTTCGAAGAACTTAGAATGACTTGAGGATGCTCTCAACATAATTTTTTTGCTCTTCTCCATTTTATTCTAGAATGAGTAGGAGTATTTTTGATGTTGAGGGCATCCCTGAGTCATTCTGAGTACCTCACTTTTGAAGCTCGCAACATTCTTAGAAATTAGCGCTTTTGACCAACTTCACGATGAACTACACGGTCCAAATTTTGCTTAAATGATCTCCAGGTACCCTCCTTTAAAGCTTTAAAATATTTTCTAACCAAATAAGGCTAGTTGCCATAAAAACTTCGTCCGAAGTGTAAGAAAAGCATTGCCACTACAATCGAGGAATTTGCCACAAAATCTCCAGTTTTATCCACCAATTTTCCACAATATCCACCCTTGTTTTCTCTAATTCATCTGCAAATCGACAAAAACCAATAACCGTTGTACAATTTTAGGGAGCTCTCTTCGAATCGCCGCACATCGACGAGAACGACGTCCAAACCATCGCCCACAAATGCGAAGTACTACCATTGAAAGACTATAAAGAACGTCTCGGCGACGATCCACAGCGCTATGCGGAGATCTACGATAACAATGACATTTATTATTTAGCTGGTTATTATGACCCAACGACTACAACATTAAAAATACAACCGGAAATACCGTTTACGCCAACAAAAAACGACAATTAAAAGTACAATAAGCAATAAATGGGAGTAATAACCATGAACAAGAATCAAAAAAAAACAATCCAATTGATTTAAATTTAGTGATTTTTGGTGCTATATCGATGATAAAACTTTAATTGTAAATAATTTTTATTTGTTGTAAACTATATTAAGGTTATCTTCATTAATAATTGTAATAATAATCGATAATAACGTACAAGAATTCAGGAAATTGTCGGTATTTTGTTTTGGTTTTTGGCTTTTAACTGTAGTTTTAATTTTAAAATTGATACAACCTCACGATTACAGTACAATTCCAAAAACAAATATAAATTTAAGCAATATTTGTATAGAGAAATCGAAAGATTTGGTAGTTTTGTGTTTCTTTGTACAGAAAATTTGGCCTTTAACACAAACTCTCCACCGATTTAACAATAGCGAAATAAGCGACAATCTTGTCGAGTGTCTATTTCTCTATTAAATCCGGTAATTGTAATTGTAAATAGATGTTTGTTTTTTTAGTTTTGCACAATTGTAGATTCGACAAATTATATTTTCATAGTTACACTTATTGATAAAGACATACCAATAGGGAAGAAGTCATCACGGTCTACTGTGGTGGCATCCATGAAAATCATAAGAAATCATTCATGAAATTTGTCAAATTCGATAACAAATCATTGGAACTTTTTGGTCTGATATGGGTGCCTATTTTTTTCTAAAAAAACAAATCAACTCAAAACAAACTTAGACCCAAGATGGCTCTAAAACTATTGGAACCAGTATTTGTTAACTTTTAAGGCTATAATCGGCTTAAGCCCAGATGTTTAATGTACTTAAATTGTGGTCTATTTTATTGAAAAAATTGAACATCCGGGTGCTGAGCTAACGTATTTATATTAAATGTGCAATGTACTCAGTAGTTATTAATTATTATTTAAAACAAAACAAAACAAATATTGTACTTAGCTTAAGTACTGGAAATTAGAGAGAATTATAACTAAGTATAACGAATAGAATTTAAGTAGATTTTGCTTGTCGGAGCTTTATTTTCAAATTGTTGTGAAACTTGCGGACTATCGGCTGAAATTAGAATCTAAGCTTCCATTCCGTAATCCTCTGAGCTTTTGCCACCCAGAATCCGGCTGGTATTTCGAGAATTTTAGCCAATTTTCCACATCCTTCCAGACAAACTTATCGTTAGCTCAGATATTTCGAAAATTACGGAAGATCGGCCCAAATTTTAGCCAACGTGGCTAAAAACTCCATAGGCCAACTTCTAAGTTGTATCGCCTGGCTTTTGGCCAAATTTCGCCAATATTCTACTCGCTCAATCTTTTGCCACTTGGAATCTTGCCCCGATTGTTTCGAAAGTTGCGAAATATGCGCCGAAATTCCAAAATTTTCCCTTTCCCGGCTAGGCAAGCTTTTAGTCCCTAATCGCCGGAATCTCGCAAATATTTCGTAAATCATTGTGGAAATGTCGAAATTTCAAAATTTCTGCGTTCCTAGTTCCTAGTTCCTCTATCTTTTGCCACCCAGAGTCGCGTCGATATTTCTGGACAGCGCGAAATATCAGTCAAAATTTTGGCCAACTTTCCACCTCCTCATTGGCAAACTTTTAGTCTGTCTATTCTCTTATTTTGTGCTCAGAATTTCGAAAATTACGGAATATCGACCATAGGCAAAATTCTGGTCTGTTCCATTATCTTGCCCAAATTTGGCCAATATTCCACACTCCCATCTATGCAAACTTCCAGTCTCTTTTCCCTCTAATCCCTGTATCTTTCGCCATTTAGAATCTTGCTGATATTTCCGTGATTGTTTTGAAATTCGAACGAAATTCCAACCAATTTTCTACAGCCCCTCAGACTTCTAGTCTCTTTATCCCTCTATCTTTTGTCCAAGATTTTGCCGATATTTTGCGCATTGTTTTGAAAACTTCGGAATATCGGCCAAAATTTCAGCTCCTTAGGCAAACTTCCAGTCTCTCTTCCCTCTATCTTTCGGCCCCTGATCCATTTAGAATCTTGCCGATATTTCCCTGATTTATTTTTCCACACCCAGGCAGACTTCTAGTCTATTCCTCTATCTTTTGTCCAAAATTTCGCCGATATTGTGTTGAAAATTTCAGAATATCGGTCCCAGTTAGGCAAACTTCCAGTTCCTAATCCCTATATCTTCCCATCCAGAATTTTAGCCATTTTCCCAGTCTCTATCCTCTGCCCCTCTATCTTTAGGTCATAATGGGCCAATATTTCCATCTCTAATCCCTCTGTCTTTTGATTCTTCTGATAATCGTGAAATATCGGCCGAAATTTCAGCCAATCTATCCAGACGAACTTTTAGTCTATCCCCCATCTTTTGTCTAAAATATTGCCGATATTTTGATCCCCAATTGCTTCATCTCTTGCCACCCGGAATATCGCCGATACTTCGCAAATTCTTCCGAACGTCGCGAAATATCGGTCGAAATTTTCGCCAATCCTCAATTTTTCTATCAAGACGAGACGACCTTTTGTCCAAAATTTTGCCCATTCCCCTGGAATATCGGCCGAAATTTTATCCAAGTCTATCACCAATTTTTTACCACGCAGAAATTGGCCAATATTTCGTGAATTGCTCTAAAAATTCGGGAATATCGGCCGAAATTCCAAAATTCCGCACCTGTCGATCGTACAACTTTTGCCATCCAAAATTTTGACGAATTTCGAGAATTGTGAAAATTCCAAAATATCAGCCGGCATTTTTGCCGAAATTTCGACCACTAATCCCTTAATTTTCTGCCCCCCCATTGGCAAACTTCCAGTCGATCTTTTGTCGCACGAAATTCTGCCGATATTTCGCTAAATCTTGGGGCGATTGCGCAATATCGGCCGAAATTTTAGCCAATCCTCTGCACCGTTCTATCGTTTGTCCAGAATTTCGCCGATATTCCGCAAACTTCACACGAAAGTATCTTCCTAATCCTCTTACAGGTCAATCAATTTCTTCAACAACTATTCAAACTACAAATACGCTTATACGAAAGAAATCTATTTAGTTTATAGGTGCTTCTAATTAATTAATTAATTAATTAATTAAGTTAATATACTTACATTGTGATTTTCCGATTAATCAAATCTTTTATTTTACACACTTTTATTCACTTGAAATTGTAATTAGTGTTTTATAAAAATATATCAATGACAATATTAACAGATGTTTATTATGAAGAATTGTAGATTTCTATCAAATAAAATATCACGAATTAACCTCAAATTATTCCACTTTTTGGACGTAATCACGAATTTCGTTGAAGTATTTTTATTCAACACTCAAAATCGCTGTTTTTTCGTCAAATTATTGTAAAACAACAACAAATAAATCTACTCTTATACTATTCCCGTATTATTCTTATCAATACTATAATTTATTAAATTTCTATGTTAAAACTGATGATAATAATGAAGAAAGGAGTATTTCGGTACCACTCAAACTATGTAGTACTTTCAATTCTTCAAATTTTTGAAAATACTATATCTATATTTATTATATTTGTGTATACGTGTTGTGTAAATAGAAGAGAATAAAATATTTTTCGATAATATCTAACGGTACGGTGCTAAGCTGGAATCTAATTTTCCAAATTCCTCAATTTCTCCGCTTTCGTTCATTATCATCAAATATTAACTTTATTGTATATTCATTTGGAATCTTGTAAATAATTAATATCTACAAATAGTACAATTTCCATCTAATTCGATTAAATTGATGTATAAATGTCTGTTTTATTTGATATTTTTGTTGTGCCTGTTGTCGTCTTTATCAAAGTTCTGTTGGAGGGTGATATCTATTATCGTTATTATTATTATTATTGAAGTGGAATACAACCGTAATTTTTATATTGCAATAAAATATTGATTTGATTCCGATTATTGTTTAATTTCGAATAAACCGCACGAACATCGATACGGCTCGGTTTTGATAAAGTTTGTGAGAGGCCTAAAAGACTTGCTGCTTTATATTTCGAGTTGGAATACTCAAATCTCCATTTACAGAGTAATTTTGTTATAGTTGAAGTTGTTCGAGTATAGGAGTTTGGTTGTTTTTAATGGTAATTACCGACAGAAATTCGTACCATTAATATTACAACAGTCAATTAGGGAATTTCCCTTTATGGTCATTTATTTTATCGCATTTGAAACCTTTGCATGTTCGTCGATCATCATAATCAAGGGAATCGATTTTAATTTGTCTTTATTTTAAGAATTTAAATTTGTATTATGAATTCCATCCGTATAATTAAAGAATCGATCTTTGGATGATTGATATTGTAAAATTGTAATTTCATGAAATAAAATACAAAGAAATAATGTCATTATTTGTTAGTAAATTTAAACCGCGCGCCAATTGGAACCAATCAGAGCCGGTGAATCCTTTACAGAATCAATCACAACGCTTGTTTGTCAAAAAGTGCGCCAATTCAAATTTTTCAACAATTCTATCATAATTGCCGAAATTTGATATAATCGTAATGTTTATTTTTAGATTTTATCGTTTATCAATCGTTATTTATTAATTAAATGCAATTGAAGTGGACTTTTCAAGTTGTTATTGAATTCAAATCACGCGCGCTATTTGAACCAATCGGAATCTGTAAATCCTCTACTGAACCAATCATATACCTTGATTATTGTTTAAAAATGGCAATTATAAGGCGCCAAATTCAAATTTTTCTACTATAATTCTAATGTCAGTTTCCTGAATATTTGATATAATTGTTAAATTTTACAACCAATTACTGTGGTTATAAATCATTTGTTAAATATAACTTTAAAACAATTGTTTAATTTAAATTGCGCGCTCTTTTTGAACCAATCAAAACTAGGGGACCAATCATAGCCGTCGATTAGTAGAATTTTAAAATAATTGAATTCAAATCACGCGCGCCGTTTGAACCAATCGAAATGTGTAAATGGTCTAGAGAGCCAATCATGTAGCCTGATTATTATTTAAAAATGGCAACTATACGGCGCCAAATTTAAATTGTAATTATTTTCGTTCTTTATTTGTTAAAGTTTATTAAAATTTACAGTAATTCCAACGGAATTATTGAATTTAAATCGCGCGCTTATTTGAACAAATCGAAAGCGCTAATTCAAAATAACCAATCATGACGCTTGATTTTTATTAAAAAAACGGTAATTATAAGGCGCGACCACTATAATTCTAGTGTAATTATTTTCATAATCTTTATTTTTTGGATTTTACCACCATTTATTTGACAATTAAATAGAATTGTGGTGGAATTTTGAACAATTATTCAATTTAAATTGAACCAATTGAAATTTACATATCGTCTAGAGGACCAATCATGATTATTTTTTAGAAATGGCAAATATAAGGCGCCAAATTTAAATTTTCTACCATAATTCTATTATATTTATTTTCGTAGATGTAATCTAATCTTTATTCGTTAGATTTTAACACTATTCACGATCATATAAATAGTTATTTGTTAATAAACTGTAATGCTAATGGAATTTATAATCGCAGTTGAATTTAAATCACGCGCTTTATTTAAACCAATCAAAATCAGTAAATCATCTTCAAGACCAATTACGGCGCTTAATTACATGAAAATATGGCGATTCTAAGGCGCTAAATTTAAAATTTCTATCGTAATTCTATTGTAATTATTTTCGTGGATACGATCTAATTTTTATTGGTAAAGTTTTATTGCCATTGACGGTCATTGTAAATCGTTATTTGTTAATAAAAAGTAATTGTAGCGGAATTATTTTGTAATAAAACTGCATTAACTCGATTTGCGTGTTGATATTTTAAACAATTTTAGATTTTTATTACAGCGAGATATCGCATAATTTCACTAGAATTCATATAATTCCATAAATTTTCGAAAATTTCTTGTATATTTCATAAAATTAGAGAACATTATAGCGTTTAATGTAAAAAATGGTGGATGCGCCGGGGAATTTTTGCAAATTTTATAAAATTAGAGAGCACTAGGGTTTGGTACGGAAATGGTGGATGCGCCGGGGGAATTTTTTATTTAAAATTTAATTCTAAACATACACAATAAGTTTACGTCAATAATTAATAGACGAATTAACTGAATTTAAGGGGCAGAATTTATAGAGCTCTTGAGAGGATCTTTGAAGCTCTTACACGAACAAAACGGAATAAGAAAAGAATACATCTACAGTCTTGTTTATAACTAAATAAATTCCAGTTTAAATTCCACAAATAATATAAAATACCCTTTTGTTTTGCACCCCATTTTGAACTTGTTGTTATACACAAAACCCTAGTCTGTTCATGAAGATAAATCATTTAATATATGAATAAAATTTTGATTAACTTAATAACAATAACAGAACGTACATTCAAAATTTCAATCAATTTTAATTGAAATTTAATTGAATTAAATTTTCCAACTGTTTATTTTAATTTCCTTCATCATTTAGTTATTATCAACGTCATTATTCCCCATTTGAAATTGAGCATTCGATTTGGACAATAGAGCCAAGTTGATCGATTTTTAATAGACCGATAATCGTTTTTCTTCTGATAAAATTAGTTGCCTCACTATTTTCCTCTCAATGAAACGACACAGTCATTCGCCTCCAATTGAACAAAATTTGCCAGCTTTGCGGATCGTATTTTAGGCAATTTGAACGGTATTATAGATGGAATTTCAACCAAAAACGGGTCCCGTAGCGAGTTTTCAAAGTTTCTCGCTACGGGATCAAGTTTTGATTGAAATTCGACCAGTCACGAACAAAATTAGACAATTAGGGGCTTATTTTCAAACATATAAAAAACACAGTCGTTCGCCTCCCTGTTTTCGACTAGTAACTCAGTATTGTGTTTCAGTGAAGATAATTTGTAATAAAACTTTTAAATTGTGACTTAAAACATTTAAAAAGCATAATCATTCGCCTCCCGAACCATTATCCAATGTTAATATTGAAATTGTTCAATATTTATTATATTTATTTATTGAATTTCTCTAAATACATTTATGATTATAGTAGCGTATCGACAGTCAATCGATAGTCAATTTACTGGGTCAAATAGATCGATTTTTAGTAGACCAATTATAATTAAATTTAGAATTTTTAGCTTGATGGTGAGCAATAGACCCAGTCTCGTGAAAAATTCGAATATAACAGTGTTTCATTCTATCTCTTTTCTTTTGATTACTTTTCTCTCAATGAAAAAACACAGTTATTCGCCTCCAATCGAACAAAATTTCCCAGCTTTGAGCATTCTATTTTAGACAATTTGAACAGTATTATAGACGGAATTTCAACCAAAAACAGATCCCGTAGCGAGTTTCCAAAGTTTCTAGCTACGAGATCAATTTTAGATTGAAATTCTACCAATTAGGAAAAAAATTTGACAATTAGGAGTTTATTTTCAAACATATAAAAGCAGAGTCATTCGCCTCCCTGTTTCGGCTAGTGACTGAAGATTGTGTTTTAGCTAGTGAAGATAACTTGGAAGAAAGAGATCTTGTAAATAGGGACTTGAAACATTTAAAAAGCATAATCATTCGCCTCCCGATCCATTATCCAATGTTAATATTGAAATTGTTCAATATTTATTTATTTATTGAATTTCTCTGAATACATTTATGATTCTAGTAACGCATCGACAACACTTATAGTCAATTTATTCGGTCAAGTTGATCGATTTTAAGTGGACCAATTATAATTAAATTTAGAATTTTCAGCTTGATAGTGAGCAATAGAACTAGTCTCGTGGAAAATTCGAGTATAGCGGTGTTTCATTCTAACTGTTTTCTTTTGATAGAATTAGTTCGCTCACCATTTTTCTCTCAATGAAACAACACAGTCAGTCGCCTCCAATTGAACAAAATTTCCCAGCTTTGAGGATTGTATTTTAGACAACTTGAACGGTATTATAGATGGAAATTCAACAGAAATTGATCCGATAGCAAGTTTCTAAAGTTCCTTGTTATATCACGAAAAAATTTAGACAATTAGGGGCCAATTTTCAAACATAAAAAAGCTCAATCGTTCGCCTCCCTGTTTTTGAGTAGTGAAGACGATGTTTCAGTGAAGATAATTTGGAAGAAAACTTGTAAATAGTGACTTGAAACATTTAAAAAACATAATCATTCGCCTCATTGTTCAATATTTATTTATTTATTGAATTTCTCTGAATACATTTATGATTCTAGTAGCGCATTGGCAACATTTATTCGGTCAAGTTGATCGATTATAATTAGATCGATTATAGGACAATATCGCATGTCGTCGAGTTTTTAGCCTACAAATTACCCCAATTTAACTTTGGCCCAGTTTTTCTGGTTTATTGTTAATTTTTCGAACTATTTCCCTGAAATTAACTCTCCTAATCCCCCGTATTTCGGCGTAATTTAATCGAACTATTAGCCCAGTCGGAGAGCAAATAAATACGACGATACTGTTTGCATATTAATGAACGAATGAAGGGTCAAATTTCGCCTAATTTTTCCCGTTTATTCTTCCTGTTTATATAAATTTATTGATAAATATTTTGATAGGACGAATTTGTCGTCAATTTATGAAAATTACGGATAGAAAGATGACAAAGTTTTATTGAGTTTTGTGGAATAATAAGAGCACTGGAAATTTGTTGGATTGTTTTTTCGAGTTTTGTCGACAAATAAAGTAGCTGATGGCGGCGGTGGTGGTGGTGGTGGTTGTTGGTGGCGCACGCTAGGAATGAATATAAAACATAAAAAAAAACAAAACAAGAATATACGAAATAAATGAACGTTACTGCAGCAACTGTAGTAATAGTAGAGATATTTTGATGTACATCTGTTCATTGATGTAGAAATTTCGTCTTTAAATTCCAATATAGATATGAATACTGTAGTTTATTGTGTCTTTTTAAGCGAAAAAAATCACTCGAATTGTATGAAATGTTGCACAATAACATAAAGATTCAATTCTACAATTAGACTACAATTTTGTCGATTTTCAACACAAAATCGTTGTAATAAAACTGATTTTCGCAATTAATTCTCGAAACGACTAAAGTTACCGAAATGGCAGATATCTCGTTTGTTTCTGGATTTAAATCTCTACAATTCTAACTCTATAGCATTTGGAAAATCCGGCTGAATTTCCGGAAAATTCCGAAAAACCAATTTTTCCACTAAAAACGTGTATTACTAGATGTCAAATTACTCGGTCTATAATCAGTGGAATGAGATGATCTATAGATAGATCGATAGGCGTAAATGAGGGCTACAATTCTAAGTTATCCTCGTTTCAATTTTCGTTTCGGTTTTTCGTCAAATAACGCCCAAAGTTGGCTAATTTTTGCGAAATTTTCCTCTCAAATAACAGCTGATGTGATCTAGTTTCGAGGCTGATAATTGGTTAGAACAAATAAGAGGCAACTTGATTATTTCTTGACATTTAACTCAAAATTCCTGAAACAGTTGTAGCCAAATTTCAGGCACTTCAATCAATTAGAACTCACCCTAAACACTTATTATTGTCTATTGTTAGCAAAACAACTGATAAGCTCTGATTGTTAGACAATCGTATTAGATTTTGGAGATAATCGTTTAATTGTCGCCTCTATTCATCTAAAGTACGGAAATCACCCAGACAGGAAATAATTATCGCCCACTTGATTCCATCAATTTGGACAATTGCCTCAATTTACATTGATAAAAATTACAAAAAATTGTTTACATTTGATATCCGATCATGATCGATTATTGATTTCCGATTGCAATAACAATGAAATCGAATTGAACCCAGTTCTAATCAGATCCTAATAGAGTTGTTAAGAGTTAAAATACTCCCAATGGAAGTTTTCTATCTGTATAGTTGATCTAAATATGAACGTGATGCGAAAAGAAAATTCCCGTAAATTGGGGGTGGAAAAGCGACGAAAAAAGGGGGTGAAAAGAGAGTAAACTGTCGTCGCTATCTGCTACTACCTGTGCAAAGTTAATTGATAAGATGAACGATGATGGCAAGTAGTTGGGGACTGTCTACACATCATGTTTGGATGATAAATTGGATTTTATCGTCGCCTTTGATTTGTCGCTTTAGTGGAAAACGGGCCGGAAAAGGAGCGTTTCTCGCACGTTCCACAACCGATTCGAATTGAATTGAATTCATCTCTGAAAATACCAATATTTATAACTACATATTTTATTTGTTTTCCAAATAATTTTAACGATTTCAGCGAAATTAGAAAGTACGTTTCAAGGAGAATCGACTGGTGTTTTCTGTTTTGGAAAATTTTGATTAATTTTCGAGTTATAGAGGAAAATTTGGAAGCATGTTTTTTATTCTAATTTCTTAATTTCCCCTTATAAATTAAGCAACCTTGAAGATTCTGCAATGAAATTCTAGATTTTGGTAGGAAATTGAAAGCGTTTTCCAAATTTGCGAGAAATTTTCCGATAGTCTGTCAGTTTTCCGGAAAATTGATAAAACATTGACAACTTATATTTACTCTTTTTTATATAATTTGTAAGATAAACAATTGTAAAATATCTCATCTAAAAGCTTATCAGTAAAAAAAGATTGCAATAATTCTAAAAAATCCAATTTTGGAAAATTTGAAAACTTACCGGAAAATTTCCAAAATTGTGTGTTAACTCCGCATATTAAACACTTTTTTGCGACAATATTCACATTAATTTGTAGGGTATTTTATAAATTTTCCGAAAATTACAATTTTCGTTGGGAAATTTTTGGAAATTCTTGGAAAACTCGTCTGGAAATGGCTCAGCGCCAGATTGGATCTTTTGGGCCTCGATGACGATTCAAAAACCCGGATTAAATCTTCGACTCGTACTTACTGGAAAATTTTGCCATAACTCTTAACTATTCGAAATTTTTCCCATAACTCTTCCAATTTTTCAAAATTTTCCAAAATTGAATGTCGTATTCTCGCTCTATTGATAAGCTTTCAAGTGAGATTTTGTAGAATTGTTTATCTTTCAAATTCTAGAAAACAGGGCAAATCGAAGTGGTCAACTTCTTATCAATTTCCCGGAAAGCTACCGGAAAATTTCTTGTATATTTGGAAAGTACTTTCAATTTTTTATCAAAAACCACAATTTCATCGCAAAATCAACAATATCGACCAAGTTATAGAGGAAAATATAGAAAATTATAAGAAATTACAACAAAAAATATACTCTTTGATTTTCCTGTAACTTGAAAATTCGTCAAAATTTTCCAAAACACAAGCCCTACACCTTGAAACTGATTAATTTTGGACTTAGAGGAAAATTTGGGAGCATGTTTTTGTTCTAATTTCTTATAATTTTCTATATTTTACCTTATAAATTGAGCATTATTGTTGATTCTGCAATAAAATTCTAGAATTTCCAAATTTGCAAGAAATTTCCCGCTAGATTTGTCAGTTTTCCGGAAAATTTCTAAAACATTGAAAATTTATGTTTACTCTATTTTATCTAATTTGAAAGATAAAAAATTGTATGATATCTCATCTAGAAGCTTATCAATAAAAAACGGTTGCGATAATCTTGAAAAATCCAATTTTGGAAAATTTGAGAAGTTACCGGAAAATTTTCCAAAACTGGATGTTATTTCAACTTATTATACACGATTATTTGGCTACAAAATTTACATTATTTTGTGGGGTATTTTATAAATTTCACGAAAATTACAATTTTCTTTGGGAAATTTTTGGAAAGTCTTGTAAAATTCGTCTGAAAATGGCACATTTTGGCTCCGCTGGAGATCCAAAAAGCTCTCTTAATTATTGGAAAATTTTCACATAACTTCTAGTTTTCCAAAATTTTCCAAAACTGAATTTTTCGAACATCTCATGTTGTCCCTATTGGTGAGTTTTCAAATGAGATTTTGTACCATTGTTTTTCTGTCAAATTGTAGAAAACAGCAAATATAAGTGGTCAACTTTGTTATCAATTTCCCGGAAAACTAGCACGTCTATTAGAAAATTTCTTGCACATTTGAAAAGCGCTTTCAATTGTCTATCAAAAAACATAATTTTATTGCAAAAACCAACAATTTTGGGCAAGTTATAAGGGAAAATATAGAAAATTATGAGAAATCGCAATAAAAAACAGGTTACTACATTTTCCTCTATAACTCAAAAATTAATTAAAACTTTCCAAAACGAAAAACGTCACGACCTACGCCTTGAAATTCTCTTTCTAATTATAGTTAAATCATTCAAATCCATTAGAAAATAAATAACAAATATTATCATAAAGATTGGCATTTTTCGGCCACCATATCGAAAATAACGATTGCTATTATCGATTATCAATTCGTATTGTATTGTGGTTGAAACTACGGCCGATTTGTTCTATTGCCGACAATTTGAATATTTGTCAATTCTAATTTTAATGTGCATATGTCGAATTGAATGGAAGATATATAGTAGGAAATCAAATTTACGTCTCAATTTGCATTTATATAGAGCAACAAATGTGTATGGTAGTCGAATATAATGGCAAACAGATTGACCAGGACCGGGCTTATTATAAACAACCCTAAGGCGACACAAACAAAACTTCAACAAATATTCGTGCTTTTAAAATTAAATCATAAATGAAAATTGAACCGCCACACTATCAACTCAACCATAATCTACTAGTCTATTGTAATGAAAACAAAACAAAACAAACAAAAAATCGTGCTGTTCAAATGCATTATATCTAAATGGAAATAGATGAACTTGTATAACACTATACAGAGTTATATTTCCTAATTTGTGTGTACTGTAACGTTTCATAACTCGAAATTTTTGATTAGATTAATGAGAAATGACAGCGAGACCTGAATTTCGTTCACTAAAATACAACAATGTCGGTTGAAATTATACGGAAATATCAAATGAAATCGACTTTTAACACGTTTATATTTTGAAAATCAACGAAAATCCTTGACAATCCAATTTTAAATACCATTACCAAACAATAACCTCGATTCAATTGACAATTGATTAATTTCCATTGTAAAAACAAATAAATTCAAAATTCGATTTCAAATAACGCGCCCTATTTCAACCAATCACAATAGCCGAACCGATCATAGAACCAATCGCCAAGGCAACTACAAGAGCGCCAAATTTAAATTTAAATCTAGAGTTTTATTAATTAGACAATTCGACCAATCGCAACGATTGAAACGTGATTTCAAATATGAATTTAAATCGCGCGCTCTATTCCAACCAATCGCGACGACTAAACTATAATTCCAAACGTCAGTTTTAAATTGCGCGCTTTATTTCAACCAATCGCAACAATTACAAGACCAATCATGATGTATATGATATTACAAAAGCGGCAAATTTAAATATTTTTCCATAATTACAATATAATTATCCTTACGTGTCTCCGTTACTAACAATAAGAAATTTCTAATTTATCGTTTTATTACAATCATTCCATTTGTTTAACCAATAAAAGTAATAACCGACAATAAAGTTCTTGTCATAATATAAATTTTCTCAATTTCCCTAATCATTTCTATTGTAACATGAAATGTAGCGTTTTATCTATCAACATTTATCTTTTTCTATTATTTTTTTTAAGAAATATAGAAGGTGTTTCACGGTATTTTTCTTCGCAGTATATGACTGTGAGCTTTTTGTGTCAGCTCTGTAATCTGCATTACCGACAGGTTCTTTTTCCAACAGCTGTCGGTAATGCAGATTGCTACTCTGAAATAAGAAGCTGACCTACGTTCATAGTGTTATAGGCCACTGCGAGGAGAAATACCGTGAAACACCCCCTATAAATTAAATTATATTTTAAAATTCAAAAAAATTATGCATGAATTAAATTAATGATGCATCAATTGCATTAGCAAGTTTTATTGTATTTCTAATTACAATTTTTAGTGACAAAAAATTAGCACTGACGTCTATATCATTGTTACAAACGTAATTTACAATAACAATAATGGAAATTGTTGGATTTTTTCTATTTTTGAAGTTTTTTCTGTTCATTGTACATTGAAATGAAAGAAAAAATGCAATTGTAAACGTCAAAATTCGTGTCCAACCAGTAGCGTTTCGTTTAAACCACTCCACTGTCTTTAGGACAGTTGAGAAAAGGTACTAAAATTCCAACCAAAATACCACAATTATGATTTATTTGTGAAATTCACTCAAAACTAGTTGAGGAGGAATGTCAGAATTTCAATTTAAGCTTGAAATTCGCCTCCAACTGGACCAAAAACGCGAAAAATTCGCTCAAAAATCAAACAAAACTGCCTAAGCAACCAATAAAATAGGTTAAAAACGTCAAAATTTTGATCTAAGACTCAAAAACTTACCAAATAACCCATTTAAAGGCCCTAATTTCACAATTTCTATTAATTTTAGCAAATTACTCACCATTTTGCTACGCCTCTGGTTTAGAGAAACTCCAAACGTGTCTGATTCAATCTGGATATGTCAAAATTCTAGTGACGCCATCTTTGAGTTCTCTACGCATGCGCCCATTGAAGAAACCTACCATTGTTCGCATAGTTGTAGTCTTTTGTTTGCGCAAGCTTCTCTATTTAATTCACTTCAATAACTCTTTGGAATTTGTTTTAATAAGCCCCTAAGGCATTTTAAGCCCACTTTTAGGTTACCGATGATAGTTATTGGACGAAATCTAAACAATAATGTACAAGACCCGTGATTTAACTCAAAAATTTACCAAATTTTTATTATTTTTATCAAAGTGCTCTGGTGTAAACAAACGAAATTCGATATGTCAAAATTCTAACGCCGCCATGTTTAATGTTTCTACGCACGCGCACATTGTTCGTATAATTGCCGTCTTTTGTTTGCGCAGACGTTTTGATTTAGTTCATTTTTATCGCCCATTACAATTTTGAAAATAGAATTCTATACCGTAATTCAAGCCTAATTGTAGAATTTCAGTTGGAAGCCTTCGGTTGTCTATCGATTTTCATTCCGAAAGAAATCTGAAACAAAATCCATAGGACATTTGATAATGCAACTAATATCTGAAACTATTCATTAACGGATTAAGAAAGGTGGATATGGTTTGAATTATAGTCCATTGATTTTGATTTTAAACAACTTGACTTACATTAAACGCGAAAGTTTTATCTCCACAAGACTGGGTCGACCGATTTTATTCCAGACAGGGGTATAAATGCTAGAATTACAAGAATTTAACTTGCTATCTGACGACAACTATAATTTCGACTCTTAATCAAACGAAAATAACTAAATTATTCAATACAATATACAACTTTTCACCCTGTAATCTTTAAAATAAAAAACAACCCTATAATTATGGAATATTTAATTAAATTCAATAACGAGACTTATCAATTTTTATGATAGTTGAATAGTTTGTATTGATTTCGTATAAATCGTCTCATCAAAATTGAACAAAGAAAAATAGATCGCACATTTAATACTGGGGGAAATTTCCACCCCATTCCCCGATAATTCCGTCTCTTTATCAATTTTAGCCAGTTATTGGACAGAAACGTTACGTTTAGATTAGCGCTAATGGTAGCGTTTTGTATTTAGTGAAACTTGCCATAACTGTATAATTGTACGGTTATATTTTATTTCGCAGTTGGCTTGATTATGTTGTATCGTAGATTGATTGATATTGTCCTATATTTGACATTTTTAAGTGTCCGGACGAAGCTACGACCTACCTAATGAAAATATGGCCAATTGCAAGGTGAAATGGTGTTGTTTTTTCGATAAACACCGGATTTTTTGTGTAATGAATTGTTTTAATGAATTTTTTGTATTGATGTCTGTTTCTATTAACCTTTCAGTTTAACAAAAATTTTGATTCTAGTCAGTTCCAACCGGATTTTCCATTGCTATTCAAATTTGTTATTGTTTTGTTTTATTATTGTGATACTCAAGTTCAATTAGTTTTAATTATTGAAGGTTACAATTTGAGCAGATTTGCGAAAATAAAATGACATATATGATAAATATTGTAAAATTTGTCTATTTTTAATAAAACATTAATGAGGAACAACATTTACTAATGTTATAATTAGGAAAATTTGTGTTGTTTTATAGCCAGTTTTCCATCTGTAATGTAAACATATAATTTAGATGCCAACAGATATCGAGGACCTAGTTTTTTACATATACAGGATGATTCATAACTGTGGCCTTTTAAATAAAAACAGGACAATTAACATTAAAGTGTTAATTGAAAGTCGTTAAACGTGGGGAATTCAGGGAATTTATTAGCCAATTTTAGAGTCGAATTCATTAACTTTGGGTATTAAATTGTGAAATAGTCAAATCTGGACACTTTTCTATCCTAAAATCGTGATTTTTTTGCGAAATTTCAACAAATTTTAGCCCTAAATCGACAATCTAGAAAATCTTCCCTCAAAAGTATTCTCCATTTTTAGGTTAGATTTTCGGATTTTTTAGCATTCAATGTTCACAAGTTGGATATTAAGACGGATTCCAGATAAATTCTCGACTTTTAATCCAAAATTTACAACAAAATTGTAAAAAATCAACAAATTTTGAGCAATAAAAGAAATTTCAAGCAGCCCAATTGAGGAACATTGAAAATTTTAAATTGCGCGCGGTTTGCTAGACCTACATTAACCTATATCACTGGATTTTTAAGTTATTTATGTTTATATCAAGGTCTGCTAGAACATTCTTGATGAAACGCCAATTTTCGCCACCGTGGCGAGTGTGGCGCTAATACCGAACGAATCTTGAATTATGATTGGTAACAGATTTGGCGCCAAAAACGAACAACCAAAGATGGCGAATCTAAATAAAGATAGAGATATAGGTATGTCGTTTCATATTCCGGTAACTAGCGCCAATGCGGCCAAAGTTCGCATTTTGCTCGGAATATCGAATGAAGACAAATGGCCAGGCCTGTAATAAGCAAAGCGCTAAAAAAATCTAGCAGACCTTGGTTTATATACTCGACTTACTCACCGAATATACGATTTTATTTAGAAAAATCTCATTGGTTCTGACATAAAAGCGCAGAATTTAAAAATAACCAATAACCCAGCAATACGTCATTGCAAACAAAACACTTAATGGCGCTAAATTTTAAAACAACCAATAATTTAAATTGTTGTAGTCACGTCATAACTTACTTGCAATGCCAACTAAAGTTACTAGATTCGTAAGGGATTAAATTAGTAAAAGTTAGGGACTTTCATTCCGCCAAATTCTCGCCAATCTTCCATAGGTTTGGTAGAGTCGTAGCTTTGTTCGGTCACTAGAAGAATGAACAAATATCAAATTTACTAAAGTATGAACCAATTTACGACAATGTCTAAGCAGTTTTTTTAATGTTTTATATTACTACATCGTTAAATATAAGTGTCATCTTAAAATGCACTTCAATTGCGGAAAAAATACTTAAAAAAAGAGTCAATTATCGCTTTAAATTATCGCTAAAATAGCCAAAATAATTACTCACTCGTATAAATAATTCACAAATTCTCAAAAATATTGCAACACCACATAAATAATCAAATATGGAATTGTAAGGTTAGGAAATTTAGTTACAAATGGCAGCTAGGGAATTTAGTAATACCAACCGATTTTTTAGAATAAAGGACTTTTATTGAAATTGAGATTTTGAGGNAACGCACTTTTATTGAAATTGAGATTTTGAGGTTAGGAATTTATCTAAAGCACTTTAGATCAAAACGCATTTTACAACTAGAATTGTCATGGTGAAAAGAAATGACCAAATCTAGAATACCACCGTAATTTACCTTAATTTGGTTGGTTATTTAGTTGGTTCAATGACTTGTAAAATTGATTAACAAATGACAAAATTAGTAGAATCGTTGAATATGAAACAATCTACGACACTATGTAACCACAAATTCTGAATTTTGAATAGGTTAGAATCGTGGATCGTCCTGTATATAGTCGTGAAATAAAATAAAAATTCAGCCTTCTAGATTATTACCACACTACTACTAGCCGCCTATCATCGATTATAGTAAATCTTCTAGAAAATTAAAGTAAATTATATAACTTTTTTTTCTTATAATTTAAATTTATCAACCAATTTATCGAGAATAATACTTTAATTAGGTGGTTATACGAAATTGTGTTTAATTGAGCTCCACCGCCGTCCCCTCCACACCCTTCTCGTACACATCGATTGTTGTTCTACCTGTACATAAATTAATAATAATGTTTATTTACGAAAGTATTTAAGTAAGCCAACAATGCTAATGAAAACAATGTATAAAGTCACGCTTTGGAAATTTTCCAACATAAAATTATCCACAAATGTCGTATTTTTCCTCTTCTATACGTTTTCAATTCAATTAAATTAGTTAAAAATCGTATTGAATAGAATTCTCGGCTTATCTTTATCTAAACGTTCTATTATTCAATGTAAATCGTTGTTATCTAGAGAGCTTTGACTCAAATTTAGCGATACGGAAAGCTGCAGACTTGGGTTCAAATCCGGCTAAAGGAATCGTTATTTTTATCTAAAAAAACCCTTTTAACAGTATTTTAAGCTTTAAAAAGCTCGATAAATTGTATTATTGTGTTAAACTATCAATTTAGGTCAACTAGGTTAATTGTAAAAAAAATACTAATCTCTAAGAAGGCTAAGATCAGTGGCGTAGAATTGCTAATTAATGTAGAAATATTGACGAGTGGCCTCTGGTTGATTGAAATAATTGAAATTATATGGCATCTTTGATAAATACAATAAAATATCAATTGACGTCATGTTTAATTTGTTTAAAAACTATAAAATTGTCTATAATTGTTGATAACCAGAGGTGGATTTCGAACATTTTTGGCCATTTTTTTCAAGATAACAAACAATAAATGGGAAAAAATCTTTAAAATTAAAGAATTTTCAAACAATCTAAACGGGTACATTTTGTACAGTGATAAGAGAGGTCAATTATAGTAAAGCTAGACAGTTTGGCTCAAATTTTTCAAAAATAGAGATAAGAGCAGAAGATTTTGACCCATTGATTCAGAGTCTACAATCGTAGTTGGTTATAATTTTGTGTATAGAGTCGTAGCTTATTTCGTACTTCACTATCAAGTGTTCCACGACAATTCAACCATTTGCCGTATTCTGTAACTTTTTGTCGATTCGTTACTATGACAACCTTGAAGATCAACAGTCTTTTAAATAAACGGTTTTATTCTTCTCTCTTTTCAGTTATATTAATGATGGAATTATAAAAAAGTGAGACAGAAGTTCTGTAAATTGCCGCATTGTTATAGTAACGAATCGTCAAAAAGTTAGAGAATACAACTGCATATTTTTGGCATTTTTGTCGTAGATTTCTTCGGATACTCTTGTTAGATAATTTGAAGCTACATCAACATAATACAGTGGTATTCTCTAACTTTTTGGTGATTCGTTACTATGACAACACCAGCAATTGACAGTCACTTTGAACATTACTGTACGTCACTCTTTAGAATCCCATCATGTGTATAATTGAGGGGGCAAGCATAAAACAGGTTGTCATGATAAAAAAGTGTCTGAACATAGCTACGATACTACAAAATTTTTAAGATTCATTTGTCTGCAATGAATTCGATTGTTTATCCAGAATTGTAACGCAGAAGAGACAGTTGTTCTCCAGCATTGTCATGGTAACGACTGGATAAAAAGACTCTGAACAAATCTACGACATTACATAACCAAGCCATGGCCTTCTGTTTGGTTTACAAAAATTTTGATGATTTCAACCCACTTGATTCATTTGTCTGCGATAAATTCGATTGTTGTCTGGAGATTGCATTATTACTTTTTTAAGTGACTGTGATTTCCGGCGTTGCCATGGTAGCGAACTGTCAAAAAATAGCCGACTAGAGCTACGACATTATATAAGCAAGCCATAGCCTTCTGTTTTCAAAGTTTTTTTTTTTAAATTTTGATGATTTCATCCCTATCGATTCATTAAATTCAATTGTTTTCCCGCAATTGCATCGTTATTTTTTGTAATTTGTTAAAAAAAATCATACATAGATGATAAGGGGGTGAAATTTCGAATTCTTTCAACGTATGAATAAAATTCCAATCAACTAAAAATTGAATTGAAAATGAACATAGGAATCCTTTGAACATTTTCCACTCGATTTCGCCCCTTCCACTACCACCCCTAACCGCCGTTATCAACATAACATTTCTTTTTAAATTTCACATCTCGTTTCTTGTCAACATGAAAATCTCACCCCAACGTATATGAATGAATGAATTAATAACCACTCATTCGTGTGCATCCCCTATTTTCCACTTTACAGGATTACCAATATTAGAGTGAAAAAAAGAATTAACATTAAACTACTTTTATCGCAGTAGAAATTGAAAACAATTGAAATGTAATTAAGACAGGTGATCGTATGATTTTATGTGACGTCACCCGGTGGTACGATCATTCAATTGTCTGCGCCCCCCCTCTCCGGAGTTAGTGTGAATTTTTCCGAATTATTCAACGAATATCTCATTATGACACCGGAAAAATGCCGATTATACAACAAAAGTGGTGTGATCGTTTTTTTTCTTGTCAACTCTCTCTATTATTCACTAAATTACAGGAAATCTATCTACATCTATCCTTGTCTGATTCGTATCTATTTATAGAAAACGACAAAGATGGCGATAGAGTCGTCTGTCTTTCTTTTCAGAAAATACCTCTATTTTGATACACCTATCTACTATATGATATCTAGTTGGCAGTGTAATCGCGCCACGTTTCTCATCTGTTTTAATGTGCGCGTTTCACCACCACCACCACCACCAACCACTACTACTAAAAACGTTATACACGGAATCCAAGTTGGCCAGTCACTTTCATAAAACGTTGAAGTCTAGTTGGCTGTGTGTTCAATTATTTAAACACGTGACTATCGTTCGTTCCGTAATCGGAAAAGCGGCATTTTGTGAATTAATAAATTATTCAAAAAAATAAAATAGAATCGTGTGAATTCACCCTTAGTGAACTATTATGAATAACTTCTTTAAGAATATTAGCAGCTGTTTTGCCGTGTTATCAGCACTCTTTATCACCGGTAAGTTGAATTCAATTAGGGGCGAATTTTTCCGAGAAAAATATTGAACTTTAGGGCTTCTTTTATCGATGCTAATGAAGCCTTAAAGGGCGCAATCAAATAAATTCATCGATATTCGAATTGATAACCGGACGAGTTTTCGGCTAAAAATAACGAAAGAAAAAATGACGCACACCTTGCCATTTTTACGGCAATTCTATCAATAAACAACAACAAGTAATCGGGTGCCAATTAACGTCACAATTAAGGAAAATTTTTTTATAAATAATTATCGATTTCGAAAAAATCCCGATTGTTTATTCATCAAAATAAATATTGATTCCATTGAAATCTAGTGATAAGGAATTTTGAAAATTCCCACGGTCACTTGATTAGTTCCTTCAGTTTCTCTCAATACAATTGGATGATGGCCGGTGACGTAATTGATTATTAATTGTTTGATTCAGCCTCCCCTCTAGCCGACATTTTTCTAAAAATAGTAAGGTTATGATTCCAATTAACAATAAGACTAATGATAATCCTCTAATGAACCGTTATTTGTGCAACAAGGTCGTCTTTTTGATGGATTTTCACTGAAATAATCATCGTCATCATCATCATCATCATCATCATCATCATCATCACGATAATACAGAAAGGGAACGACAGACTAGATAAATTATGACATGAAACAAATGCCAATGCTATTTTTAGTTAGTCCTATAATAAACCAGCAGTACTCAACAATTCTATTGGAAATAACTCCACAAATTAACGAAAATCAACAGGAAATCCCATTTTTAACAACCATAATTACAAATCTAAACAATTAAAACCAATAAAATTCAATTACTTAAATTAATTTGGCTTTATTTTCGATTATTTGTGGATGGATTGTTTGAGAAACACTGGTAAGTTACTGAGCCAGGTAGAAAAAGTGCGTTAAGGTGAAGGCCTTCTAGATGACGTTTACTATACATATACACACAAACACATTGAAATTTTATAGGTAACGGTGTGAGGGGAATATGGACGAGCCCACAAATACTTCTATCCGATTGGTTAGAAACTATCGTACGATTTTGTTTGCAATTGTAGAAAAATTAAATGGGGGGGCCGTTTTCTAGTAAAGTATCGTAGAATTTTTTCTTAATAATTAAACGTGTAATATTTTATCGTAAATTATGATAAAATAATCGTAAATTCATTAAAATGATTTATTTTTATTGTTAATCGTACTTAAACATGACTTAAGTAAGGTAATGGCAGATAAATTGAGGATTATGTGACGTCATAGTAGTTGTGACGTTTTTTATTTATACAGGATGATCCAATAATTTAACGCATTTAACGCTCAATTCAAGTAGAATCACCCTTTTAACGGGGGCAGTAATTTTCGTTATATTTTTGGAAAAATAGCATATCTTGCAAATTATTGTCAATAAAGACTTAAAATTTGGAATTTAAGTAGCCGAAATTGCGCATTTGTCTCTGATTATTACAGTTTTTGCTAATTCTCCATAGTTTAATTGGAATAAATGGGAACAATTAAAGTAATATTACTCATCTAGTCGGCTTTGCAAATTGTAAAATGTCTCATTTACAGGTTATACAATTGTTTTTTATCTCGTAGTAGGTTATGCTTTGATTAAGTTGTCGTAGATTGATTCATATTTTTGTAATTTCAAACGTATCAATCAATCTACGACACATAATCAAGACACAGCAAACTGGGAGTTAAAATATCCTGATACGAGGTGTCGTAGCTTCATTGGGGCTCTTATAAAATATATAGCCAAATATCAAATTTAATACAATATGAATCAATCTACGATATTAAACAATTAAAGCATAGCCTATTGCGAGGTAAATTAACGCAAAATTGGTAGGATTTTCAAAATGGCGTAAATTAGCAGAGAAATATATTTTTTGCTAGAAACGCAGATTGCTGTGATAAATCGTCCAGTATACAATAATGGCGTTGTTTATCAATTGTTTGCTATATTTTTATGAGAAAAATCACGGACGACTAGATTAGACCTTTGTTTTATTAATTTTTTGTTAAATTTTCAGATTATATGGCAATATTAAGTGGTTTTTTTTAATTTCCGCTAATACAGTTTTTGATAATTTTTTATAGTTAGATTCAAAAATAGGGCCGATTAAAGAACAATTACTCAAATAGTAGCCTTTGCAAACAGTAAGAAGCTCCATTTTTAGGATAAACAAAAATATTTGGTTATGTCTTGTTTAAGTAGAGTCATAGATTGGTTCATATTTTACTAAATTTAATGTAAATGTAATTTTCATCGGTATCAATCAATCTACGACACAATAACCAAGCCATAGCCAACTATAAAGCAGATTATCGATGTAATAAACAACAATTGATAGTCGACTTGTCAAAATGGCGTCAATTAGCAACTAGAAATTGGAAACGAAGATTGCTGTGCCAAATCGTCCGGTATATAATAATGGCGTCCTTGATTGTCAATTGTTTTCTGAAAAAAAAAATCACGGACGACTAGATTGGAAATGATGCCTTTCTCACAGTTGTTCGATACGATATGTAGGTTTTTTTTTCTGTTGTTGGCTATATTTGAAGAGTAAAAGGTCATATCTTATGAAATATTAAATCGAAATTAGTTGTACGATTTTATGGAATATTTAAAGGTGGCCGTTTTTGTCCTGAAACTTGTACAATTTCGTGGTTTCCTTCCCTTTCTATTATACCGACAATATATTTATTGAATATTTATCCGTTGTATAAACCTGAAAGCGGATAGTGAATTATTAAAAGTTATCCGCATTAAGGTTGGTATTACTCGAGGAATATTTTAGGGGTAGAGGGGATATAATACTGCCGTTGATGTGATAAAATAATGATAAAAATGATAAAATTACAATCGTCAACTATCATGAAATATTCCGTAGAGAATTCAAACGAGTTTGTTAAAATATCGAGGGCAGAGGAAGATGGACAACAAAAAAAAAACGGTAATTAAATCAACTGAAGTTTTTCTTACAAGTGACAACCACTCGGGACATAATGACAAAGACGTTAAAGAAGATGAAGATAGTAAAAAAATACAAGGACTTAAGCAAATAATTAAAGTATTTCAATTAAAGACTGACTCGACCAATTCCACCTGTAACGGCCTTTTCTCCCCCATTTAATTGGCGAATTCATCAAGAAAATCTCGATATTTTTACAATTCACCCCAATTGTACCCGGTGGACCACTTAAACGTATATAATTGAAAAACAANTGAACACTTCCACTACCCTACATTCTCTCGAAGTACCCCACTATCATTAATTAGAGATTTGAGGAAAGTATCGATTGAGCGACTTTTTTAATTTAGCAAAATTTAAGAAAATTTTGGTGTTTTAACCATTGAAAAGGCACAATTATTCGCCTCTTAAAGATGTTGCATTTGGGTTTTTACGTCAACTTTAAGAGACAATTTGGGACATTAGAAAGCACAGTCCTTCGCCTCTTTGTAGCTATTTTGCCTTTATTTACTGACATCTAGATTGTTTATGTTAATTTTTTCTTAATTTATAATTTATAATTTGCGAGTCACTTCTAGTCATTTTAATTCTAAGTGAGTTGGTATGAGACATTTGGCAATATCAGAGCCCGGGTTATGTGTAGATTGTTTGACCTTTTTGCCTAAAATTCGCTTTTTACACCTGCAAAAAACTGAGATAACTTTAATAAATGGCTGATATGAAACATTAAAAAGCACACTCTTTCGCCTCCTTATATTTATCATTAATTTTTGTGTAACAAAAACTTGTAATACGCAATTTTCTCTCCAGGTTACTTTAATTCAGATTAAAAATAACAACAACCACCCACTAGTGGTAATCTCCACCCCTTCGGTTGGGGAAAAATCCGCTAATAGAAAATTATTTATCGTCTTAAAGTTTAAGTAACCACTATAGCCGGGACTCGAAACTAATTGTTCAGATATTCCCGGTGTGGTTGTAAATTTTCGTAAAGAAACAGTTACGAGCCTTATTGTGGTCGTTGTAGTCCCGGTTTTAATTCCTTTAGGCCATTTCAACTTTCAACGATAGTCGGGCAAATTGTTGGACGTTCCAATATTTTCCCACCTACATCTATAAAATGACCGTTGACTGGATGAAATTGAAAAAAATCCAGTGGGAAATATATCGGGGATGAGTTTCTCCAATAAAATGTGGGGGGTTGTTGAATGAATATGAATTTATTCAACAAAACAACAAACATAAAATTATCTGCGGTGGATTTAACTAATTAACACATAGACGTAGAGCTTTCAGCAAGTTAGTAAAGGAGACTGTTTTAACGTAATGTATTAATCCCGCGGGACATCTAAGGAGATTCAACCCCTTTACTACCACCCTCATGCGCCAGTCGAAAATCTAAACAACAAGAACTAAATATGCGACTACAATCCACCCTATCATTACTGTTGCTGTTGTTGGTGGTGGTGTTTAAGGAAATTCCAGAAATTTCACATCTCAAGAAAATCCCCCAATCTTAACGTCTCTTTTTTTGACATATGACCACCGAATTATACCGTGATCTATCAAATTTTTATCTCTACGAACCAGAAGTTTATCCAGAAACTACCCTCTTATAATATCCGCAAAGGACAAATTTCAATCAACTTGTTATTTATTTTATTTTATTCTATTTTATGACTTAATTGTATTCGTTTCGGTTTTGTTACAGTTGTAACGTCGAAATTTAGGGGCCATCAAAGTTGCGGTCCCGAAGAATTGGTCCATTGTGCCAAACCATTGTCGGTATTGACCGATTCCGGATTAACGTTCGCCTCCAGTAAATCCGAATTGGATAGAATGTGCCCGTAAGTTTTATATTTGAGTTTTTTCTAGTCGATAAGGGGTGGTTTGAACGATATGAATAAAGTCCGATAAGGGGATAAATTGGGTCAGTTCTCGCTATTTTTCGATAAACAACCAAGAATTTATAGTTTCGAGCAGATATATTCGTGTTGAAATTGAATTAAAGGAGACTTTCGTCATTTAGAGACAAAATTCAACGTGTAGGTACAGCTTTAGAGGGAAATATATTTAATATTCCTGTATATAGCAGAATTCTTTGGATTCTTTATCAAATATTGAAAGAATGCTCGCAGATTGGAAATTGCAACGTTTTTATTATAAAATCCAAAAATAATCGCGTACAAATTGCTAATTCTTATAAATTATTGTATAGTCGGTCGCTTTAAATCCGGTGAACTTGGCTGTAATAGTGTAACTTCTAATTTTCGTCATTTAAGTTGTTAACCTCAATTAAGGCGTGAATTCTCAAGCCTACAAGCTAGTAATCGTACCAACCCCCTAACTTTACCGTATAGTCGGTCGATTTTAATCCGGTTAACTTGGCTATAATAGTGTAACTCCTATTTTTTGTCATCCAAATGATCTGATTACCCATCATTACGCCATTGAAGTGATTAATCTTGTACTCACTCGATTAAAGGGTGAATTCTCAGGATTACTGAACCAACCCCCTAACTGTATTTTCACCCTACTGATTTTTATTAAAAACAACAATACAACTGTTGAGAGAAATACTCTTCAACCCCTTTTAAATTATTCTCGACAATGATGTCAAATTATTGTAATTTGTAAGAAAAATTTCATTCTTTTCGTTTATTCTCCATCCCCATCCCCTAATTATTCCTATATTTGGTCGATCAACAATAATATTAACTCTAAATGGCCAACAAAATATCAATACAGATAATTTAAATAATCCAACATACGGTCTATATCAAATTAATTTTTCGTTCTAATTAATATTGGCTTTTAAAATTAATTAATTGTGATTATAATGGAAGAATACGTCCATTATTTGGTTTGTTTTGAATATTATCAATAACGATGAAACCAACCCCTATAAAGCGGCTAATAATTAGTCGAGATTAGGGGTTGGAAAAACCGTACAATAATAAAACAACACTGATATAATTATGGTGTTAACAACAATAAAAAATTGTGAAATTTCCGGTATAATAAGGGGTAGCAAAAAACCGCCCTTAAAAATGTTGAAAGATAAAACGTGGAATATTTGTGAAATCAAAACACCGCCTCCTATCTCTTCAAATGTTGTGTATTTCAGTGTTATTTTGTGTGTATTTAGGGGGTTGATTTTCAGATACATGCAATACTACCATCATTACAATATAACAACCCTATAATTCGACTCTACAGATAAATTACAAAGCGAAATAGTTAACTAGTATCAACTATATAAAACCACACACTACTGGGGGTGGTTATTTTTGTTTAGTGGTTAAATTTAGGGGATATTTTATGTAATAATTTTTTGCACACCTTCTATTCAACTACACGTGTTAGTTTTTTTCTCTCTCGAATAACACCCCTAAAGTCTCGACATTTATAAAACTATACAACCATTCACTTTTCATCCTATTCATAAACAAATTAGATGCCATTTAATTTAAAGTTGACTTTTTGAATGGGCTACCATTAGCTACTTTTTCTCCTTTTATAGGGGTGGTTTTTGTCATAAAGAAACACTTCCGGTGAGATACACACTAGATTTATTATAAAAATCCACAGGAAGTTAGTAAAGTACAGTAAATGTGTATGTGGTTGTTTTAAAAATCAACATTTAAGTCTAGTTTTAATAAGGGTTAACTATTTATTTCAACCCCTTGTTAAAAACTATGTTTAGTTTATTGTCGAACTTGTAGGATCGGTTGTAAGGGTGGTTATTCCACTATTTCCATTACCACTTATAGTTTTTGTTTTATTTCTACGATTAGCACTGTCAATTAAAGCCTGTTGGGGTTGATTAAATGGAATATACAGGGTGTCTCAGTTATATAATTTGTAACTGGAGGGTTAAAATTTTGAAAAATTCGATAAGTTTACATTTTTATATAGTTTTATTTTCAATATTTCTCATCGTTCTGTTTCGATTAGTACTTTTAGTTTAAAATTCGAAAATTTTCGAAAATTTTGGCATTTTTTGAAATATTTCTTCTGATTGGTTAAAGTATGAAAACAAAGTGTTGCAATTTTTGTGAAGTTTTGCTTTATTTTGGACACTTTTCGCTACTTTAAGCGGTTGAAATGCAAAATTTTGAGAAATTAGCACCCCAATTGAAAATTTTAGCACTTTAAATCAGAAATTTGAAGAGTTTTCTACATTTGCTTTATTTTCCAATTTATTCTGATCAAAGTGGAAAAAATTGAAAGACTTAGCACAATTTTTATGGAAAATTCGTCATTATTTAGAACATTCTTCGCCAATTAAATGGCTCTAATACAAACACGAAAAGTGGCCCTTTTTCGCATTTTCCTTCATTTGTTTTCACGAAATTTTGATTTATTTCAAATAATTCTCACGACTTCAATAAACAGGGGTGCAAAATTTCGAAAATTTAGCACTTCTCGTTGAGAATTTTGATAACTTTTCGAAAATCTTGGCACTTTTAGTCAAAAATTTCAAGACTTTTACGCCGGATTTGCTTTATTTTGAATAATTCCCAACCGAAATTGTGAAAACCCGTCAATTTGGTTGAGAATTCGAGAAACTTGCAATTTTTTGTCAAATTTTACTATTATCTCACTAACCCCCGAATACATAATTTTGGACAAATAGCACAGTATTTATAAATTTTGATGTTTTACGAAATAAAATACAAAAACTGGACGCAAGTATGTCGATTTAAGCCCCACTATTGATTGATTCTTGTAAAGAAAGCTTCCGTTTCGAATTGTCTTGTCGGATATCTCATTTTTAATTGGAAAATTTAATTAATTTCCTTTCACCCTTTCCCGAATATAAAACTAAAATAAATTAAAACAATCGTAGAAAAATCGTGTTTTATCTCGTTTTTCGAACTCAATGTTGGATTAGTTCATTCCGTTGCGTGTACAATTGTTCCCTAAATTTTCTTTTATTTTCTCTTTCGAATTAAACTAACAAACCGGTAGAGTGAAATCCACTTAAAAATTCCGATAATTACTCAAACACACACACACAATCAAGTCGATAATTATCCGAAATTAGAAAATTCTATTTGATTTCCCGACAATAACCACAATTTCCGCTGGATTTTTTCGGTATTTGCCTTACACTAGCCAAGTCAGCGATGTTATCGGCCTTATACACAGTTTAACGAGTCCGTTTTTATATGCATTTGCCCCGTTTTACTCGAATGGAAATTTGGCAAAGGAACGAAATTTAAAAATGTTAAAACGTGAAAAAAGCAACGTTTTGTTTGATTAAAATATAACGGGGTGAGACGAAATTGTCAGACTTTTATCACAGTGTCTCAACTTAGATTTATTCCCTTCATTATACAATGGAGTGTTAAAATATTTTTTGAAATTTCAACCGAAAATTTAATTTCCAGAGACTTGAGGAATGCGTTGAAATGCATCCACGTCTATACCAGACATTGTATGTCGCTCGACGAACAGGCACATTTCAAGAAACTCTTCCACGGGACGAATTTAATGGTACATGAATTATGCAAAAATGGCACTTATCAAACAGGTATAAACAAAATTCTATAATAGCTTTGTTAAAACATCAAAAACAGTACTTTAATACCTATTAACGTACACTTTTAATGGTAGTTCAATTATATGTAAATCCTAAAAGACACCGGAACACGAATATTTCGAAAATGATAAGAGATATCAAAACGGCGAATATCTCATTCGATTCTAAATTCAATTCTACACCTCTGTAACTCTGTAGTTTTTTGAAAAATTCGCTCAATTTGCTGAAAATCCCGAAAAACTACGTTTCTATAATGATAATATGGTTTTATTAGCACCCACATTTCGTTCAGTAAAATTCGAAGGAATCAAATCAAATTTTCATAAATCGAAAGATGAAAGTTGACTCTACAATTGGACGGTATCGTATTTTCAGTTGTTTTCCCCGTTTTCCTGAAAATCGCATCTAAAATAACCCAAATTTCGGAAAATATAAATCGAAATAAGCGATAGAATCGAACATTGAATTCAACACAGCCGTAACGAATCAAGAATATAAATTGAGTTTCTGGTTGTCTTGTCAGTGATACCAACAGCTGTAATTCCCCTAAATTTAATTTGTTTGTAAAAAAAATGTAGAAGAGGCGCTAAATAGAGAAAAATAGTACAAGAAACTGCTACTTATTTCTTAATAATTTCGGTTATTACTTTTGTCGTAGAATATTTGAAGCATGCACCATGTATGAAACGTGTCGAAGAACAGAATGAGATCTGTTGGAATCGATATACGGAGGCAATGAAAGAAATCGAATCACGAACAACAGTTGAAACAACCCCCGTACCTGATTTGGTGTCTTATCAGAAGAGGAAACGTGAAGCTGCCGATGAGGGCATCAAAAGTGTCTGTTGGTGAGTGAATTTCAACAAGAACAACAAAAAAGAACAAACGAATAAAACAACAAAAATGATAACAATAACGTTGAGATTTTCGGCAAGACACGGACAGCTGGATTAATGACGTGTCACACGTTTTGATAACAATAAGATGGTTCTTTTTTCAGTTATTTCCAACGATTCTTATCCCATATACCGGATGGACCATCCAATAGTATAAAGTCCTATTAGTTGAGTAAAAGTTGAACCGCGTAGCTCATCGGGAAGTCCGTCAAAAATCGCTTTTTTGACAACGTTGTGATTTTTATTGATTGCATTCGAAAAGCGATAAAAACAACTTTGGGCTAATCCTAGTCGTTTTATTTTGAGGATCTATAGGCCCCAGAGAACCCCAGAGAAGATTTTAGCAAAATTTGGACTTTTAGCAAATTCTTGGTAGTTTTATGTGCGTAGTCGATTGGTGAGAATAGCGACATTGATGAAAAACAGCGTTATCTGACCGGCTTGCAAATGAGCTAAGAAGCTCAAATTTGGCTCAAATGATCCCCAAGATCTCTCCTATAAATCCTCAAAATATTTTTCGAATCGCTTACTAATAGGACCTTTAAATTCTATACTTTCGAATGGTCCACTCTGTATAACTCGAGTGTTATCAAAACGTTTAATCGATTCCTCGACAACAAAAATTCATTCTTTTTTTATTACAGTTCATTCCAACAATACGTCGAGTGTTCAACGCACACAATGCGACGTGCTTGCGGTGAAGAAGCGGCCCAATTCAGTCAAGATTTCTTAGGGCGCATGTCATCATCGTTGATTCAAGTAAGTGGTAGCAACCCATTTGAAATTCCATAATTTATAACCTTTCTTTTCAATATTATAGTTGCATTGTCAAGAATACGGCCGTCGAGAGTGTGGTCTGATATCATCAGCGCCGAATTTCCACAAATTATCAACAATATTCGTAGGATTGTTATCAATATTGTCGTTGTTTTTGAGTTAAAAATTGTCAAATTAGCAAGATGGAGAAGCTTAAATGGGGATGTTGGTGTGGATTCTACGCCATTTCTCCCTAATAAGACTGATTTGTGATAAAATTCTTCAATTAGAGACAGAAAAATTGAAGCTTCTTTTACTGAGACAGGCAAATTTACAAAAATCTCTTAATTTCTCAGCTATTTGTACATAAATCATTTTTTTTTTGAAAAAAGACAATTAGAACGCCGCCACTCTAGTCCGACATTTGTATATCTATCAATTTTGTGATTCTTATCACAGAATGATAATAAAATTAACTAAATTATTGTGATCATTAATCATATACTATATAGAAATCCATTCCCATTATTATCATTATTTTTTGTGTTGTTAGTCGCCCATGTTAATTATTCAAAATTTCTGTAAATGTTATTTGGTTCATTTCCATTATTTATATGTGTGTTTTGTTTCGTTTCGTTTCGTTTCTTCATTTAGACCGTCCAATGAATGAATGTTAGATCAAATAGAAATTGTACAGACTTCAATTAGTTTAATTTAAAATTGTTGTATTTTAGACTATAAATAATAATTATGATTAATTATAAATTAAAAATTAAATCAATGTTGAAATTGTTTAGAAAATCTAAAGGTTTCCCAAGAGTACTAAAATAAATTATTTCTCAAAAATCGTGTCTAATTTCGCCTATTCCTGATGGTATTCTATAACTGTTAACAAAAAAGTTATCATCTCATCTAGTTGTAACTTTGATTTGTTCCATTAAATTGTTTAATTGAACAACCAAAAATCTGGAAATTTTACCGACAGACTCTCTAGTTTTTAAAGAATCAACCGTTAGTATTCTGTAACTACGAAGAAATTAGTCATCGTCTCGTCTGGTTGTATTTTTATTGAATTGTTTCAATTCAACGGTCAAAATTCTGTCTATCTTCGCTGATTTTACCGATAAAGTTCAACAATTTCTCAGAAAGTTTTAGCTTATCACAACCAGTTAAGCTTTCGGATGATATTCTATAACTGTTAACAAAAAAGTTATCATCTCCTCTAGTTGTAATTTTATTTGTGATGATTTATTTCATCGGATTGTTTAATTGAAAAATCAAAAATCTAGAATTTTATCTACAAATTCTCCAATTTTTTGAGAACTAACCGTTAGTATTCTATAACTATTAAGAAATTAGTCATCGTCTCGTCTGGTTGTATTTTCATTGAATTGTTTCAATTCAACGGTCAAAATTGTGTTCAACTTCGCTGATTTTACCGATAAATTTCTGCAATGTTTCAGAAAATTGTAGCTTAATTAGAACCAATTAACCCTCCAGATGATATTCTGTAACTGTTAACAAAAAAGTTATCAACTCATCTAGTTGTAACTTTGATTTGTTCCATTAAATTGTTTGATTGAACAACCAAAAATCTGGAAAATTTTACCGACAAATTCTCTAATTTTTTGAGAACTAATCGTTAGTATTCTGTAACTATTAGGAAATTAGTCATCGTCTCGTCTGGTTGTATTTTCATTGAATTGTTTTAATTCAACAGTCAAAATTGTGTTCAACTTCGCTGATTTTACCGATAAAGTTCTGCAATTTCTCGAAAAATGTTAGCTTATCAGAACTAATTAAGCCTCCAGATGATATTCTATAACTGTTAACAAAAAAGTTATCATCTCGTCTAGTTGTAACTTTATTTATGATGATTTATTTCATCGGATTGGTTAATTGAACAATCAAAAATCTGGAATTTTACCTACAAATTCTCCAATTTTTTGAGAACTAACCGTTAGTATTCTATAACTGTTAAGAAATTAGTCATCGTCTCGTCTACTTGTATTTTCATTGAATTGTTTCAATTCAACGCTCAAAATTGCATCCAACTTTGCCGATTTTATCGATAAAGTTCTGCAATTTTGCAACAAATTTAATCTTTATCAGGACAAGTTAAGTCTCTTGATGGTATTCTATAACTGTTTAACAAGAAAGTTATCACGTCATCCAATTGTAACTTCATTTATGATGATTTGTTTTATTACATTTGATTGAAGAATCAAAAATCTGCAAATTTTACCGCCAAATTTTCCAATATTTTGAGAACCAACCCGATAGTATTCTATAACTGTTAAGAAATTAGTCATCGTCTCGTCTAGTTGTGTTTTCGTTCAATTGTTTCAATTCATCGCTCAAAATTCTGTCCAACTTTTCTGATTTTACCGATAAACTTCTGCAATTTCTCAGAAAATTTAAGCTTTATTAGAACCAATTAAGCCTATAGATGATATTCTGTAACTGTTAACAAAAAAGTTATCATCTCGTCTAGTTGTAACTTCATTTATGATGATTTGATTCATTCGATTGTTAAATTCAAAAACCAAAAATTTGCACATTTTTCCGACAAAATTTCTAGTTTTTGCAGAACCGATTAAATTTTCCGGTGGTATTCTATAGCAATAAGAAAAAAGTAATGGCTTCGTTAAGTTATATTTTCATGGAGTTGTTTCGATTAGACGGTCAGAATTGTGACTAATTTCGCTTATTTAACCGACAAAATTCTGTAATTTTTAAACCAATTTTACCTTTGCTAGAACTAAGTTTACCGGTAGTATTCTATCACTCTTCAGAAAAAATAATCGTCTAGTTCTAGCATCACTTGTAATGAATTTGTCATTGAAATATTTCAGCGGTCCAAATTGTTCCCAATTTGGCTTATTTTG